>BSBK01003424.1:0-52500 GCA_027943335.1 Chamaecyparis obtusa | reverse complement strand
CTCCATCTCATCTCATAATCTCTCAAGCTCTCAAGCAAGAAGATCAAGCATTCAAGAATTAAAGCATTAAAGCCTTCAAGCATTCAAGATCCAATTCATCAAGGAGATCCATTGTTAGCCATTGAAGGATTCAATCTCTATGGAACCCTCTTGTTGAAGATTTATCGATCTATCTATTCAAGCCTCTTCCTATTCCAATATCCATTCAAGATTGGTGTTGAAGATCTAAAGACAAATGATTTGAGACATCCTACATCCAATTCTACATTCTTTTAAAGCATCCATACTTGTGGATTCAAGGATTCGAATCCTCCACAAGGATTTCAACATAAGCAAGGTGAATTGTTCCATTTACTTTGTTAATTCGATTAATTTCAAGGTTAATTCTTAAATTAGGGTTTGACTAAGGAAAACCCCTCCCCCCCAACAAACAAAACCATTTTTCTTGCAAGTACAGGTGTGGGATGGCGAATATGAGTGCAGATCTAGATACCCTTTTTATCAAATATTTGGGATTCGTGAATAGAATTTTCGTCGGAGATGTGCAGGTCAAGGTCGACTTTTTGGGTCAAGGTCAACTTTTTAGGGTCAAGGTAGACTTTATCTACCTAGGTCAAGGATGACCTTTCTCAGAAAAGAAAAAGATTTATGGGTTTTGTAGATCTTGTAGTTTCAATTCAAGATTGTAAAAATCAACAGTTTCTGAGACCATCTAATAGGGTTTTCAGCCGATTCTTTTTCGGAGGTAAGTACCTTTATTTCTTAATTTCAATATTAGTCTTCTATATTTACTTTCCATATCATTACAATTTCATGTATGTGTAAAATATTGATTTTTGGGTCTCTTTCATGTGCAAACCATTGTCCTAAGACCCCATTCCATATTTTTCATCATACATTTTGGTGAAAGTGACAAGCTTACCCCCTATCTTTTGTGGAATTAGATGCCCTATTGTGTTAGATTTCCCTTTGTATTGTCTTGTGTGTTCACCTTCATCATACATTTTGGTGAACCCGCGATAGACAACTCTTTCTTTTATGGTGTTAGATCTCCCTTTATATTACCTTGTGTGTTCACCTTCATCTTACGTTTTGGTGAACCTGGTTTATGACAACTCCTATCTTTTGTGGAATTAGATTCCCTATTGTGTTTATGGTGCTTGATTTCCTTTTCATGCTTATAAATTTCATTTGAATGCATTTGGATATATCTAGATCTATTTTCTATGCATTTCTTTATTTGTTATCATGTTGCACAAGTTGTTTCAAATGTTTTCCAAACATTCTTCTATAACTTTTGGGATTACACAACATCCTCCTCTTACCTTACCATTGCATGGTGTTATGCCTAGAAAGACTTTATCTAGTGCATGTGATGTTGCTTTGTCCTCTCTTGTATTACCTTGTAAGGATATATTAGAGCAAGAAGACAACTTTAATCTATCTCTCCATCATATTTCTCTTTATGGAGATGAGTTGAGGATTGATGTTAATTCTTCTCATAATGAGCCTACTTTGGAATATAATTTACCTTCTTTCCCCTCTAGGGATCAAGCTTTAGCAATTTATGGTGATCCTACAATGTTCTTTATTGGTAGGGATGATAATCCTCCTATTTGGGATGAAACTTTGGATTTCGATGTTGATTACTCTCTTCCTCATGAAACCATTGTGAATGAACCCTTGGATAAAGACATTGATTTATCACCTCGTGAAAAATATTTGATACAAGAGGGTGATTTATTAATGGATGACATATTCATACATGATGATAACTCTTTTTCTAAAACACACTCCCTTTATGCAGATATTTTAGTGAAAGAAGATGACATTATAGATGCTTTACCTCCATTTGGGATTCCTTCTAGTGATGAGGCATTAGCAGAGAATGATATAAATTCCCTTAATGTTCTCCCTCTTAGTGATAATCTTATGGACAATCAAGATTCTACCTCATCTCCTCCTAGGATATCTTCTTTTCTTCCTTCTTGTGAATCTATTTGTAGTGTTGAGACAACTAATATGGTTTTTCTGAAACCCTTGTTGACTATCAAAGGTTGTCCTTGCATTGCTATCAAAGGTAAAACTATGGAGTCTTTAGAGTATTTCAATGATCAAGATTTGATAGCTCACACTTACCGTACAAGGAATAACCCTCAACCTAATCCAGTGGTTTCTACTTCTTTACCACCTTCTCAACCTATTCTTCCTCCTCCACCCCATCTTCCTAGCAAGGAGTATGATTTGATAAACCAATTATGCAATACCCTTGCCAAGATTTATTTATGGGAGCTTCTTCAAACTTCACCTACCTACTATGAAGCCTTGCAAAAATCTCTAGCAACTCTTCCTACTCCACCTCCTAATCAAGAGAACATCAATAACTTCTTACAATGCATGCATGCTATCTCAGATCCTCTTTACATTGTATTTACTCAAAAGGATTTACCTTCTAAAGAAGTTCATAATCAATATGATGCTCTTATGGTTGTTGTTACTATCAATAAGAGTATCATTCATAGGACCTTGATTGATAATGGATCACGGCTTAATGTTTGTAGCATGGACATGCTCAAGGCGATTAAAGCCGATCTTTCAACTATTCAACCTGACAATGTTCCTATACGTGGCTTTGATAACATTGCTAAGAACACTTTAGGCATCATTACCTTACCTATCAAAGTAGGCACGATCATCATGAATACTCATTTTCATGTTATGCCTGGACCTCTCAATTATAAACTTCTTTTGGGTAGACCTTGGTTGCATGAGATGCATGTTGTTCCTTCCACCCTTCACCATAAAGTCAAGTTTATTCATAACAACATGATGTATACACTTCATGTGGATGATGCACCAAATCCTTGCTTGAATATTCAAACCTACACTATTCCTACTCCTAATAGTAATCCTTCTTCCTCTAATTCTCTTCCTGGCGATGATTGGGGAACCTTGGATTTTAATCCTACCTTTATTGGAGAGTATAAGGTTTCTGATCTTGATTTTATGAAGCAACAAAGAGAGTTTGAACAACGAGTTTTTACTTCTACTTCTAATGCCCTTCGTAATAACTTTGTCGCTACTTCTAAACATAATGAATCTATCAAACCTACTAATGATGACATAGTGACTACTAAAGTTCCATTGACTCCTTCTAATATGGCTTCTTGTTATGGTCCTAGTTATCATTTCCTTGTTAAACAAGGATTTAATGGTCAAGGATGTGGTTAAGCATAAACAAGGAATTCAAATGCCCTTATAGGATGGGGGGCATGAGCATTCTTACGGATTGGGATTTAATCCTCAACAAAAATTTAATGTTAACAACATCTCAAATAATACTTCAAAACATGATGAAACTATGAAGGAATTTGACCAAGAAGTTCTTCTACCTGAACTCCTTCATGCTAAGATGATTACTAGACCTAAATGCAAAAAGAAACGTAGTCCACACTTGAAGACTCTTCCTTTTTGTTTGTATCATTAATTTCATGATCACTCTACTAATGAATGTCAAGCTTTACATTATAAGATTAGGAAGCTCATTGATAGTAAGGTTATTTATATATCATGTGGCAATGAGTTGTATTTCAATCTTGTTTTCTCTAAATAACATTTATGTTCCTATTATGGAGCTCCAGATTATATAAACAATGTTAGCCTAATCCTTGGGGGCTCGTTGTCTTTCATAGTGTTGTGAGCGATATAATAGGTCCCCTTCCATCCTTGTTCCTACGCTTGGGGGGCAAGGATGCCATCTCTTTCTTTTTTGTCTTTTCAGGATTCCACTTTTCCCTTAGTTAAGTAGTATCTATCTATTATGTGATATCCAATCATACATGAAAATTTTGGTTTGCATTGAGGATCTATGTTCTTCATCATAACCTATTTCAATATTTGATATTGGGTTTCCAGGGTTGATAAATCTCTCACCTTGGAAGCTAAACAGTGTGCTATCCCTCACAAAGGTTACTTTTTCCCTTCGTGCATGATATCTCTTTGCATTCATCCCTTCCATGGCCTCATAGGAGCTGTGACCTTCTTGGCTTGGACTGGGTGTTGTCTATGGATATTGTCTTGATGTTGAAGAAGGCTTTATCCTTGTTCTTTTCTTTCCTTAACACGTCAAAATAGTATGTACTTTTTCCATATTAAGGAGGGGGGCATATATACGGCCTCCCTCGTTCTATATTATGCATTTTTGTTCTAACCTTTGGTTTTGCAACATGCTAAATCCTCTGAAGGTAACACACATAAGTTGCTAAATCCTGAAGAGACATGCATTTCCAATTTCAAATATGTTAAATCCTCTAAAGGTAACACACATAAGTTGCTAAATCCTGAAGAGACACGCATTTCCAATTTCAAATATGCTAAATCCTCTGAAGGTAACACACATAAGTTTCTAAATCCTGAAGAGACACACATTTTCAATTTCAAATATGCTAAATCCTTGGAAGGTAACGCACATAAGTTGCTAAATCCTGAAGAGATACGCATTTTACAAAAGTATTCTATGGTGATATGTGTATGCACCCAAAAATGGTCGCCTAGACTTTGGGCCCCATTTATTTGATTTATCAATCCTGAATCATTTTGATCATTTATCAAATATTTTGAACAATATCAATTTCTTGATCAAATCCTAATTTCGATCATATATTGGATTTTTATCCTTGGGCTAACCATTTATCCTAAGTCTTTATTTAATTAAAAGGAATATTTCCTCCCCTTTCAATTAAATAAAAAAGCCCCCACTTTCCTCTTATCCTAAGTTGCACAAATAAAACATTATTCCTATTTTATAAAAAGGAAAAAAGCACCTTTTGTCTCACATGAGGCTCAAAAGTCAACACTTCACTCTCATTGGAGGATGTTTGTGCACATGGATTGCTCCTCTTTCAACCTCCACCGCTGATTAAGTCTTTTTGCCTCTTAATCTCCATGGTCCATTTCACCTCATTTCTTATAAAAGGAGAGCTCTCTCCTTCATTTGCATATATCCTTGTTTTGTGCTATTGTTATGCTGCAGGTTTTGGAGCTCTCTTTGAAGACACTCAAGCTTTGAAGACCTTGTTGTTGCACTTCATTTAGTTTGCTTTCATAGTTGCATAATCATGGCATTCTTAGTGTAGATTTCCTTTTATGCAATCTCACATAGTCTAAATAGGAAGGATTTGTAATCCATTGCTATTTCCTTTCATAGATTAGATCTCTTTTCAAGCATTGCATTGTTATCATTTAGCTTGGATTTGCATTCTCATATAGTTTGCATTGCATTTCCATTTAGATTCTTGGGGATATTGGCATTGTTGCCCTTGTCTTCATTTGAATCTCTCATTGTGTGGTTGACTAGCAAGGTCACTTTCTTGTAGCTCTAGCTGAGAGCAAAACTCATAGTCCCTTGCAACTCCATGCATAGAGAGCTATGAGCCGCTTTGTGAGGCCTCACTCTTGAGTAACCTTGCATGTAATGGTTCATAGAAGTGCATATTTTAGTGTGTACATTTCTGGCGCCCACCGTGGGGCCGAGTAGATAGCTTTGTCCTTTTATTTGATGCATTTTTCGTCATTTTCGGATTAACTGTCGGAAAAATTTGTGTCTCTGGTTTTCTGTCTCAGATTATCGCGCGACACTTCTCAGAAATATCGCGCGATATACTTCCTGTCTTGGTGCGATACTTCGCTCGGAAAAAGTATCGCACGCCTATATCGAAGTCTATCGCCTGGCATCGGGCGAAGTATCGCCTGGCATCGTGCGAAGTATCGCTCGACTGGGGAAGTATCACCCGACTATAGGAAACTGTGTCGCGCGATACTGTTGGAGACTGAGAAACATCGCCTGGTCTGGCAGAGACTTGCACTTTCAATTTTTTTTGTCCGAATTCGACTATTTTAGCTTGCTGTTCTGTTTTACTTTGTTTAATTAGGTCTAACCTGCTTTTTTTAGCTTAAATCCATTAGATTATTGCCCATTTACATTTGGATTTTGTTTTTGCTAACATTGTGGGCCTAACAAGTTGTGTTTGTAGGTGCTCTCCTTTGCTTAAAAAATTGCTAAAAATGCATGTCAAAGAGGGCTACTAACAGTTTTTGCAGGGCTGCCCAAGCATAAAAACAAAAAAATTTTCCATTTCTTGCTTGTTGTTGTTTTCCTTTCATTTGTGGCATTTACTAATTGTATTAGGAATCTTAATACCTTGTGAAAGGGATTTTGAGGTGGTAGGAGAAGTATGCTCTTCACCTTTAGGTGAATCAGAAAATCTTGACCCATCTTAATGTTTTGGAAGCAAGGGGGTAATTAATCTCTTTAATTGGTGTGTTTGGGAAAAATTCTTGAGATAGGGGAGTATGCTCTTCACCCTTGTGGTGAATCAAAAACCTTGAACCTCAAGATTTGATCCATTTTGTTTAGTTTAGGAATCCTTTAGAGGGCCTGCTCTTGAGCAATCAAGAGGAACGACTCAAGTGGGGACAACCTTGTCATCATTCTCCTTGGTGGCAAGTGATTCCAACTCACTATAATCTCAAGGCTATCAAGGACACCAAAAACCTTGATAGACATAACACTTGTCTTCGCTTGATGTAAGTACTTGTGGGATTGTGACCATGAGGAAAACATTGAGCAAGAATGCTTAAGGTACTCTTGAGGCCGCGAGGTCCTAGTCCTTTATGAGGAGCAAGAGGGGTGTTGTGAACGGAAATCCTTATTAAGAACCACTAGATAGAAGCCACCCTCTTTTAGCCGCTTATCTTCTTAGTGCAAGGATTGATCCAAGTGGTTTACCCGGATCACCTTAAGATACTCACCATATGTGTCCCTTTGGTTGTGTCATTTTGACATTTCCATGACAAAGCCAATATCTCTTGTGGGCAACCACTTGGTGTGAGGCAAGGGGGCATCAAGTTGTGGGCTAAGTTGGTAAGTATTGAGCCTTGTCTTGTAGGTAGTAATTGCTTGATTTGTCTTCGATTGTGTGATACCAGTGTAAACGTTCTCAACATACAAACAATCGGTAGCATTCATAGGGTGCTTTTTCAATTTTGATATCACAAGTGTTTGTCTTGGCAAGGTTGCTTTTGCCCTTGTTTCAAGTGTTTGAAGACATGTTTGATCCTTTACTGTTTGCAAACCTGTCCAAATGCTGTTGAATCTGTGACTGAAATCGAAAACATTAACCCTCAGACTGAAAATTTTGACCAAACAGACCCAAAAATGCAAATTTCACACAATTCTGGTCAAGAGTTGAATAATTCTGCAACAGTATCGCACCCTGTAAGGCGAAGTATCGTGCGATACTTCGCACATGCTAGAAATATCGCACCCTTTGAAGAGAAATATCGCGCGATAGTTCGCCCCTGACGGACTATCGCCCTGCCTGCCTGGGGTATATCGCCCTGTAGTATTAAGAAGTATCGCCTGTCTTAGGGCGAAGTATCGCACGGGTAGAGGTTTATCGCCCCAGTAGCCTGGAGTATATCGCCTGACTCATTTTTGTCGTGCTTAAATTTTGGTCAGTTGCAGTTGCTGTCAATTAGGCCAGGTCTTAGAACAGGCTTCTCACCCTGACGTTTGAGATTTGTCTTGACTCCAAATCTCTGGTTCTTAGTTCTTCGGGATAGCATCATTTGGTTTACAAAGTCACTTTGGAATAATTGTCAAGTTAGAAAGCCATTCTTGGTGCCAAGGTTCATCTTTAAAAGTGTTAGCTATATTCTGGGAAAATTTCAGTTCTCTTATTGTCCAAATCGCTCTCATTTTTCAATTATCTTTTGGCCTAGTCCAACCTCCTGATTCAAAAGTGCAAGGGTAGTCACCCTTTGATTTGAAGCACCTCTTTGACAGTGTTGGTAAAGCCCCCTTTCTTTTCTTTTTTTTTCTATCTTTCTTTGGACAATAGAGGATTTCGATTATCCTAGTTTGGTGTTGACACTTTAGGTCACCTTATCATTGAGAATATCTCTCTTTCATGTCAGTTATGACAAGGTACCAAGTTAATCAAGGGAAGCGACCCCCTGTTGCCTTTAGCCAGTTACCACCTATCAAGACCCGTCGACAACCTAAGGGAAAAGGACCCCTTTTTGACCAATCTCCTAAGAGTGAATCCGAGGTTTGTTTCAATCCGGGAGCTAACCCTAGTGAAGTGAGCACCTCTTTCATACCACTTTCATCAAGCATGGACATGAGTTACACTTTCACCCGGCAACAAAGAGAAGCCATGAATCAAACTCTCGAGGATATCTTTCAAAGACACAGAGGAGAGTATGGTGGTTCTTCTCATGCCAGTCCACCCGGGTCACCTCCTAACAACGCGAGGTATTTTGATGCTCAACAACGAGCTGAAAGACAGCATAAGTCAGCCCACTCAGATTCAGGGTCACAACACGAAGACCAGAACAACGAATCTGGTGATCACCATATCAACGCAGCTAATGCAATAAGGCATTCAAGACAGACCTCCCCACTTAAGGACACTTCTCGATATGCGAATACAAGATTAAGAAGCATTGAGAGAGAGAAGCAAGCCTACTTAGATGAACAGGCTGCAAAAAAGGAAAAATTCCGACAACTAGAGGAAGAGGAACGTGCATTGTTGGATATACAGAAAAGAGTCGCCCAAGAAGAGGAAGATAGACTCTATGCACAACAACTCCAAAATCGATCTAACAGGAGGGGAGCCAATAGTGGGACCAACTCGCCCCCATCTACCCCTTCCCCTAGCCCTCGAAGAAGATCAAAGACACCCTCACGATCCCCAAGTCCTAGAGGAAGAAGGACTTCAAGATATGACCATCATAGGAGACAATCGTCTCATAGACATTCAAAGCAACCCTCCCAACGAGCACATCATGGCTCACAACATGGAGGCAGTTATGCTAAATCCGATCATATGGACTTCATGACTATGCAACAAGAACCATCCTTTCAAGCCTATGTGGAGCAATACGTGGAACAAAATAAAGACCAATTTTTGGAAAGTCTTATCAACAAAGGCGCTAAAGTTCCATATAACTTTGATGTTCACCAAAAAATCAAGAAACAGAATCCTTCAACTGATGAGTTAATCTTACAAATGCAAAAGGATATAGACAGAATGAAGGCTCCCAAGAGTACATTTCATTTGGACTCCATATGTCCTAATCCCATTGACAAAAGTGTGGTGATGGTAGAATTCCCTAAGAAAGTTGAATTCCCAACATACGACAAATATGATGGCACGGGTGACCCTCATGACCATGTTCGACAATTCTACATAATGAGCTTTTCCTTTCACCACGAAGACTCCTACTTGCTGTGATTATTCCCAAGGAGTTTAAAAGGTCAAGCCATGGAGTGGTTCACCAACCTTTCCCCTCCAGTAAGGACATTTAGAGAACTTGTCCAAAGATTTGTGCAACATTTTGCCTACAATTTATCTAGGTCGGTCACCATGCTTGATTTGTGTAAACTTAAGCAGAATCAAGGGGAATCTTTTGTCACCTTTTTGCAACGATGGAGGCGATTGTGTTCGAAATACCCAAGGACAATCCCTGAAGAAGAGAGAATTGATATCATTGTGAACAATCTAATACCAGAACTCAAGTATGAAGTCAAGAAGATTCCATTTAATTCTTTTGATACTATGGTAGAGGTGGCATGTCGCATTGAGGATGTCCTGAAAGAACAAGGAATTTTGGCTAAACCAACAAATAACAACAATAGCCAAAATAACAATACTAATGGTAACAAGGACAAAAAGAACTCTTATTGGAACAAAAACAAGCAAGTCGTCAATGACGGAGTTGTTGATTCATCTCAAGTCAAAAATGAAGGAGTTCTTAATCTCTCTCATGCAGTTCAAGCTATGAAGTTGCAAACATCATCAACGCCACAAGACAAACCTCAGTATCAAAAGAGATCTAAAACGGAGAAAAGACAATTCACTAAATTGGGAGAATCCTATGCAGATGTTTTTAAGACACTCGTTGCTCATAATCTGGCGCACCCACAGGATCCTACAAAACATCGAATACCAGATCCTTTACCTCATTGGTGGGATGCTAAGGCTTTTTGCGTTTTCCATAATGGGATTGGACACGACATAGAAAATTGTTTCAAACTCAAGCATCTTGTCCAAGACCTTATTGAGAAAGGACAATTACAAGTGGATGGGTTAACTACTAATGCAGACCATAAAGCCTTTAAAGAGCCCTTGCCTAAATATGAAAAAGGAGAGAATTCTAGTAAGAATGGCAAGGCGGCTATTAACTATACATACACACATGCTGATAATGTGATTAATATGCTTGAAGTGGCTGACGATAATATCAACATGGTGAGAAAGAAAGATCCTTATGGACATAATGTGGACTCAGTTCCTATGACTAATGAAAGACCCGCTGTGGTGATAAGAGGTCCTCACACACAAGGAATGCCCCGGTTCCTCAATGTTGTCACTAGGGGTCAGGCTCAAGCACCCATTATCATCAAAGGTCCTAGCACTAGCAAGTCTAAACAACCCACGTCCAAAGGTGCTCCTCCAAAACCTGTCGTTGGTCCTGATTCCAATTATAACCTTATTGACCAACTACAACGAACACCCGCTCAGATATCCATTTTTGAGCTTTTAGAATTATCTCCTAAGCACAAGCGCGTCCTCGAGGATGCCTTGCGAGCAGCCAATGTCCCTAATAACTTAGATATCGACCAATTCCAAAACATGGTCAACCATTTGGCTAGCCCTCATTTCCTCACCTTCTCAGAAGAAGATGACAAATCCATTAGTCACCCACATAATTTGGCCTTACACATCGAGGTCATGATTCATAAAACCCGTGTTAGACGTGTACTAATAGATGGGGGTGCGAGGCTCAATATTTGTACTCTGAGTTTGCTGCTAGCTCTAGGGTATTCTGAGAACGTCATTGACACAAAGAAAAGAATCACAATCAAAGCATATGATGAAGCAGAAAGAAGTTCTAAGGGATTGGCTGTTTTGCCTATTCGTATCGGTCCTGTAGAAAGAGACATATTGTTCCAAATTGTTGATGTTGGACCTCTCGCCTACAACATTTTGCTAGGTAGGCCATGGATTCATGAAATGCAGGCAGTCCCATCGACATATCACCAGTGTGTTAAGTTCCCCCATAATGGTGTAGAAATTTGCATCCCGGGAGACAGTGCTCTATCAGTTAATAACATTTCTGCGGGATCACATGTACCTTTGAATAGAGAAGCTGACAATCCTAGTAGTTCACTTGAACAATGCAAGCAGAAATTCAAGACCATGGACCTTGGGATGGGAGATTATAAGATTGATTCTTTTACAAAAATACCAGTCTCTCCTAGGTCTTATGGGAGACCCTCCCCAAATGTGAAGCCTTCGTCATCAGCAATGACGTTATTTGGGAAATTTATTGAGTCTTCGGTCCCCATTCAAGAAGAGAAAGAGGAAGTTGCTGTAAGGAACTGGATATATCACGAAGAGAAATACAAACATAATGAGAATTTTTCTCCTTCACCTGAAACTTATGGGAAAGGATATACACTGGTCAAAAATATAGGATATCCGGGATTTGGTCCCCTTAGTCATAGGCTGGATGCTAAAGCTGAGCCTCTTGATCATGCTCTCTTTGGACGCAAAAATAAGTCCACAATCGGCTTAGGTTTTGAGAACAAGAAGAAGAAAGGTATCCCTATCCCAGTTGCAACGGACAGCGACAGTGATACAGATTATACGCCCGATCTCTCCAATCAACAAGATGTGTCTGATGATTGGGTGCCCTCCACGAATCTCCTTTGGGGAGATTCCACAGATTTGATGCTTAATAATCCTACTATCCCAGCTGCGACGGATAGTGATTGTGTGACTTCTAGATCGACAAAGGAAAATGTTACTGCGACGGATAGTACCAATACTAGAAAGGGGAAAACCCTCCCTAACCTCGAGGCTTCTACATCACGAGGCCTAAATGATGACTCAGAGACAGACTCCCATGAATATGAATGGGATTCGCTTTCAGATGCAACAATTGATCTAGATGTGGATATTATTCATGCCTATAGTACCCAACCCGATGCAACTAACGATCCTAGTGTCAGACTAGAGGATTGCCCTCCTCAAATCGCCTTAGTAGACGACGCTTCGTTTGATAGGATGAGCCCCAATTCAGGTATCTTAGGAGAAAACTTGATGAGCTCCGATTATATGGTCACCAGAGATGACACCTTTCACATTCACAACATCGAACCTACCATTGACTTGCCCCTTGTTCACTTTGACCTGATTGACTGGCCCCAGCGCCACCACGAACCCACATTCCTCACATTTCGCAATGATTACGAAATTGCTTGCTATCTGAATGCTCTCAAACCCGTGGCTTCTTCCACCAGTGAACCAACAACCAGCATGACGGAGCCTGATATTAAGTACCTCAGTCTCAAAACAAAAGAGAAAAAGAAAAATAGGTCTGATGGCGAAAACCACTTTGTGGCGGTGTCAGAACCAAAAATAGTAAAAAGAAATGACGCATCCAAAGGTGAAAACCTCTTTGAGGCACCTAAGGATGGGGTACTTAATAACTTGCCGAGTTATTTCCAGGATAGATCATCAATCTTGATTGAACCAACAAAGCCGGTCAATCTAAACACAGAAGAAAACCCTCAGATAGTCCATCTTGCTCAGTCTTTATCAGAGGAAGAGACCAAGGCATATGTACAGTTTTTACAGAAAAAGAAAATTAATTTTGCATGGACCTACTCAGACATGCCAGGGCTTGACACAAATCTCATAATGCATCACTTATCTATAGCTCCAGGAGTCAAGCCAGTCAAACAGAGACTAAGAAAAATGCATCCACATATAGCTCTACTTGTCAAAGGAGAATTAGAAAAGCTTTTGAAAGCTGGATTTATTAGAGCCATTGATTATGCAGAATGGATCTCGAACATAGTACCGGTATCCAAACATGATGGGTCCATTCGTGTCTGCACAGATTTTAGAGATCTAAACAAAGCATGCCCAAAGGATGACTTTCCACTTCCAAACATTGACATGATAGTGGACATGACGGCGGGCTATGACATATATTCCCTAATGGATGGTTTCTCGGGGTATAATCAAATCAAAATAGCTCCTGAAGACCAAGAGAAAACAGCATTCACATGTGCATGGGGAACCTACTGTTGGAACGTCATGCCATTCGGGTTAAAGAATGCAGGAGCAACCTACCAAAGAGCTATGACAACTATCTTTCATGATATGATGCACAAAAATATGGAAGATTATGTGGATGATACCCTGGCAAAATCAAGAAAAAGGGACACACACCTCAATGATCTGGAAGTAATTCTAGATCGTATGGAACAATTTCAACTCAGATTGAATCCAAAGAAGTGCGCATTTGGCGTCACCTCAGGCAAACTTTTAGGATTCATAATATCAGCAAAAGGTATCGAGGTTGATCCCGAAAAGGTCCAAGCAATCCTAGATATGCCACCTCCTCGAAATATCAGCCAAATGAGAAGTCTTCAAGGACGTCTTCAATCAATTAGGAGGTTTATTTCTCAGCTTGCAGATAGAGCGCAACCCTTCAACAAGACATTGCATAAGGGTGCTTCTTGTGTTTGGAACGAGGATTGTCAAAGGAGCCTAGATCAGATCAAACAATACTTGGCTAATCCTCCGATCTTAATGCCTCCTATTCCAGGGAAACCATTGCTTCTATACATCTCAACTACAGACACTTCCCTGGGGGCATTATTGGCTCAAACAGATGATACTGGGAAAGAACGGGCCATCTACTATATCAGCCGTACTCTAGTCTCTTATGAGATCAATTACAATAATATTGAGAAGTCTTGTCTCGCGGTGGTGTTTGCTTCTCAAAAGTTGCGCCACTACATGCTTGCTCATACCATACACTTGATTGCCAAAATTGATCCCCTTAAATACTTGCTTGGTAAGGCTGCCCTGACGGGTAGACTTGCTAAATGGATGATGGTCCTCACTGAATTTGACATAGAGTACGTTGAAAGGAAGGCAATAAAAGGGCAAGCTATTGCTGACCAATTAGCTGATTTTCCAATCCAAGATAGTATGCCAGTCCAAGTGGAATTCCTAGATGAACACATCTTATATACCACTACTCGCACTTGGACAATGTTCTTTGATGGCTCCCGCATGCAAAATGGGTCAGGTGCTGGAGTGTTATTTGTTTCTCCACATGGGTACAACATTCCAAAGTCTTATAAACTATTGTTCCCATGTACCAATAATATTGCAGAATATGAAGCTTTAACTAATGGCTTGAAAATGGCTATAGAATGGAATATCACAGAATTACATGTCTTTGGGGATTCTCAGCTAATCATCAACCAAGTCAATGAAGAGTATCAAACCAAAGATGACAAATTGATACCTTATAAAAGGATGGTTGATTCTTTGAAACGCTATTTCACCTTTGTGACGTTTCAACAAATCCCTAGGATAGAGAACAAAGCTGCAGACGCCATGGCCACATTGGCTTCACTTCTTCAGTTGGGGACACATGAATCCAGATTTGAATGCCTGGTGGAAGAGCTACACCATCCCATCTTTGACTCATCTGAAAGCCGTGTCATTTGTGCCATTATCACACATGAGTCCTCCCGATATGGTGCTATCTATTCATATCTTCGTGATGGCATCATCCCTGACACATTCACCCGCTCCGAACGCCGAAACCTCATCCGTAACGCCTCTCGCCACACCCTCATCTCTGGTGACTTATATAGAAGGGGTTTAGATGGGACACTCCTTAGGTGCTTGGAAAAGGAGGAATCCAACCAAGCGTTAGCTGACATCCACGAGGGCATTTGTGGTGGGCATTCTAATGGTCTTGCCATGGCCCGAAGGTTGCTTAGGGCGGGATATTATTGGCCCACAATGCAGATAGACGCAGTCACCTTTGCTAAGTCATGTGAAAAATGTCAGAAACACGGCAACCTGATTCATGCTCCGGGTAGGGAACTAATCCCTTCTATTTCTCATTGGCCATTTCAGTGATGGGCCTTTGATCTGGTTGGGCAAATTCACCCCAACTCATCAGGTGGACACAAGTTCATCATTACTGCCACTGACTACTTCACAAAATGGGTGGAGGCTGTACCACTTTCTGTTGCTTCAGGAAGGACTATTTCTTTGTTCATCTTGAACCATATCATTTGCCGATTTGGAGTGCCTTCTGAGATCATTACTGACAATGGAGGTCAATTTAAGAATAAAGACCTAAAGCACCTGTGCAAAAAGTTTAAAATCAAGCAACATTGGTCCTCCATATATTTCCCACAAGGAAACGGACAGGCCGAAGCTTCTAACAAAACCATTCTTAAGATTCTTCATAGAACAGTACACAAGAATGGTAGGGATTGGCACTTACAAATCAATCCAGCACTATGGGCTTACCGAACAAGCATTCGCACACCTACAGGGGCCACTCCTTTTTCTCTCACCTATGGCGCTGAAGCAATATTGCCTTTAGAAGTCGAGATACCATCCCTCAGAGTCTCACTCAAAGGTTTGATTACAGATGAGGATTACCGTGCCATGAGGTTGCAGGAACTAGAACTTCTAGATGAGAAGCGTAAGGCTTCCTTTGATCATATGAGAGCGTATCAGAAACGTATGTCCAAGGCATTCAACAAGAAGGTTCGCCCTAGAGAATTTCAAATAGGTGATCTTGTTTTACGAGAAAACCCTAAGAACCAGCAAAACAGAGAGCAAAAGGGCAAATTTGAACCTAACTGGCTTGGACCATATGTCATCACAGCTGCTTTTGGTACTGGTGCGTATTTACTGTCAGATCCTGATGGAGAACAGCTCCCTGATCCCATCAACATTGTGCACCTTAAGAAGTTCTATCCTTGATGCCCATTCTGTCTGGGGGCATCTTTTGTACATACTTATTGATCCTGAAAAAAATACCAAAAAAATTATATATTCAAAAATCCTAAAAAGCATAAAAGTCCTGAAAAAATACAAAAAAATCAAAATATTCAAAAAATCAAAAAAAATAAAAAAATAGAAAAAGTGCCTTGGTGAAAACCTAGCAATAGGCGCCTTGGTAGCAAAAATACAAAAAAATCAAAAAAATGAAAAAATGAAAAATGATTCCAAGTGGTGAAAACCTGGAAACAGGCGCTACTTGAGGCCTTTGCACCCCTATTTGTTAGCATGCGTCCTCGACACTTAACCACTTTCCACCATGCCTTGACCTTATTTGGCTTAGTCTGGAATTGGTCTTTTTCTTTGTCTAGGGGGCATAACTGTTCGCATAGGTCCTTTTGGTGCGTTTGTCTCTTGGGGCATTTCACAACAGGTGTTTTTTCAACACCACCCCAAACAGTGTTTTTCAACACTACCCTTGCGTCGAGTATTTTTAACACTTATCAGATATCTTACCCAATAGTCCACAGTATGATGCGATATTTCCCATTTGCAGATAAGATACTCAGAGTTTGACTCCATGACCAACACACACGCACTTAAACAATCAACTCGCTGGCGATATGATGACTTTATTCTTCTTTGTGTGCTGTCTATGAGGATTTCTTTGATGAGTGATCTCTCCCTGAGAAGTTTTCGATGATGCATAGCTAGAAGACTGAGGGAATGAGAACATGTTTTCTTTCTTTATCTGCTTGTGGGTATATTTTGTTGATCCTAACTGTCATGAGCATTTATGCTGGTCCTACTTGACACTATGGATTGACAAGGTATTATCCTTGACTGTTTTGCGAGTGCATGCTTTTAGCTATCCTGACTTTCATGTGTCCTGATACAAGCATAATCTCGCCATATCAAATTTAGGTGATCTCACTGCATTAGTCATCTTGACCTATATGTCTTTGATGCCTAGGTGGGATTCCCACATTTCTATCTGATAAAGATCATATTCATATCCACATAGTTATGCTAGTGTGCATTGTATGATCTTACGACGCTACCAATAACGCTCAATGATGATAATTAGATGTCTATAAGCATTGTGACCTTGCAAGTCAACCACTTTCATAGTAGCTTGCATTTTTTAGGGTCATGTTAGTTTAATCTTGCATCTTGCACATGGAGAGAGCTCTCCTTCTCATCCTACATGGACCTGTTAGTCAACTGCGTTCACCTTCTCTTCTTCTTGATCATGTCTTTCGCTCCTTGTCTTTTTCATCTCGAACCTGTTCCTGTTCATCACAAGGGGTTAATCACATCATCATATCTATATCAAAACTGTCATTTTCAAGAAACATAAGTCTACATCATACATATGAGAATTAAACATACAACTATGAGAGAGAACATACATAAGCACATACATAAGCATTTTGAGCAAAATGACAAGACAATATACATAAACTGATACATCCATCATAAGTGAGACAAATACACATGATATACCGAACATCCAGTAATCTCATAAATCAATAAATGTCATGATATACAATATGAGATCCCAAAATCTGGATCAAAAGTCTCAAAATATGTCCAAACAACCTAAGACCTAACCCTAAGACTCGCTACCACCCTCGTGAGGAGCTCGTGGTGGTGGAGGAGGCATAGCTCTCCTATCAAAAGCCACGTCTGATACCCCTGCCCGCTGAGAGTATGATGGTGCTCTCTCACCCTCTGGGACGGCCTGCAGATATAATCCGTGATAGTAGGCAGCCCTCGCTGACTCCCGTCGGAGCTCCAGTGCCTCGGTCTGTGCCATCGCCTCACGGCGTGCTATCTCTGCTCTAAGATCAGCTATCTGCTGATCCCGCTCTGCCCTCAGATCTAGGAGCTGCTGATCCCTCACAGCTATGGTAGTCCGCAGCTGCTGTATCTCTGCCTCCCGAGCCTGTATCTGGGCTCTCAGGTCCTCTCCCCCCGCAGGCTGCTCCTGCTGTACCTCTGCCTGCCGGCGAGCTGGTCTCGCCTCCTCCTCAGGAGTGGCTGATCTCTGTCCCCGTGACCGTTTTCGGCCACCTGATCCCGACCCCTCTCCTCTCTCCATCCTCCTCCCTCTCCCCCTCCCGCCATCCCCTCCATCTCCTCCCTCCTCTCCTCCGTCCCCTCCGTCTCCTCCGTCTCCTCCCTCTCCTCCCTCTCCTCCTGGCGCTGGCACCTGAGCATCTGGTACCGTAAATCGAGGGAATGGTACCCTCCGCCGCTCTGCTCTGTAGGCTCCATCAGCCCCTGCGTCTGCCACATCTGGGAAATACTCCCAGGGCTCGCTCCTGATACTCGCTGTCTCTGCGACAGCCTGCTGATAGTCCAGCATGGGTAGCCACCCATGTCCCTCCTCGTCTCTGGCTCTGGCATAGGTAGTAGTCTCTGTCGAGACTCGCTGCTGCCTCCCGAACTGCCGCCACACCCGACTGATGCAAAACCTCTCTGTGATATCTGCATGTCGACCTACCAGTGGCCGACTGCATAGCATATAACTGAGCTCCTCATCTGCATCACTCCATCCCTCCACATCCCTGTATGGCCTCCATGTGAATGAGGCTATCTCATCTAGAATCCGCCGATAGTAGGTCACATCCCCTGAATGGGCATGTGATATAAACCCGATGTACCTGTAGATGAATGAGTACCTCCTCTCCCTCGGCTGAATCCTGGGACGCACTACAGCAATGTGCTCCCATGCCCATACCTGTGCCAGGATGGCACCGCACGCCCATGTCCGACCGTCCCTGTAGACGATCTCATGCAGCTCATGATACATCTCTGCTAAGATCGCAGGCCCCCATGCCATCCGTCGAGGCCTGCCTACCAAGTCTACCAGTAGCCTGCCCCATCCGAGCGGGAATCCCTTCTGACTGCGATCAGTCATCAGGATCTATGAAATGATAGATGCCACAATGCATGGCACCGGATAATCTCTGCCGAAGTCATCAAGCAGTCGCTCCCAGTTGACATGCCTGTCTAGGATGGTCACATCCTGAAACATCTCCTGAATCAATCGGCGCCCCTCAGTGACGTCCTGATCATAGTACACCTGTGACAAACACATAAATCATGTTAGTTTTCATCTCATGGAAACATTACATTTATGATTATATCTCAAAACATGATTATACTTACAGGCTCTCCGTGGCATGGCACTCGTAAGATCCTGTAGACGTCCTCCAAAGTGATCGACGCCTCTCCAGTAGGCAGATGGAAGGTGTTGTGCTCACTATGCCATCTCTCGGCAAGAGCAGTCAACAACCCATGGTCTGCTCGGATATAGGGGTACCTCAGCAGATACCGGAATCCCATAGCCCTGATATCGGCATTGCCCGGATCATCCAGATCTCGGACACACCGTAATCCTGTCACCTTCGGCGCTCTGATGATGAGCGCCGGAAAAACCTCCTGCAAGCCAAAATCAAACCCGTTGTTAGTACATATCATGATGGATGTCCAAAAAAAACTCAGTATAAAACATCTTAAAAACGTAACATTGTCTAGACCCATGTCATTTTTTGCTCAAAAATGCATTAAATATCAAAATTTTCAATTGGGCGATATTCTTTTTTGGAGAACTATCGTGCGATACTTCTCCCTATAGTGGGGCAATAAACCTGGTGTCGAGCGATACTTCGTCCAGTATCGCGCGATCTTTCGCCCAGTATCGTGCGATACTGGTGCCCAAAGAGTGCGATACTTTTGGGGCACGCGAAGTATCGCGCGATACTTCTCCCCAAAGTGCGCGATACTTCTAAAGTATCGCGCGATATTTCGCACAACAAAAAATTTTTAAAATTTAAAATTTGAAAAAACGTGCTAAAAAAGCTATTAAACGCTAGAAATGATCAAAAAGTTCAAGTTTTTCGAAAACATACCGGGGCAGGATAGTGTGGTGGCCGGTTATGCAACCGGGCGCGCTCGAATCGATGCCTGTGGACGGGAACTCCTGCTTGCTGAGCCATTTTCTCTCTCTAAAGCTCTGAAATTCTCAAATCACTAAAAGACAAATGATTTTTGAAAATGACATTTTGACCCCTTTTATAGCATTTTGACTTTTTGACCTAATTTTCAAAACACCTCGGAATTGCGCGAAAATTGCACCCCTAGCTAATTTCGACGTCCTGGATCCATTTTCGGACTCGAAATCGAAATCCGAGGTCATCTTCATAGTCAAAATCGCATTTCAAATCCTTTCCCCCCTTCTGCGCAGTTGATTGCCCTTTTGAGGCATAATTTGATTTTCGGTGGAATTTCTTCCTTCCATGTCTCTCAAATTTTCTAGTCTTTCATCCACTCTATTTCTAGTCTTCTATCTCATCGCTGGGGCATGTTTCATTGCCTAATGGTTATCCTGTTATCATTTACATTCAATTATGATTTCATTATGATTTGGTCAAATCTTTATCCATTTGCTGTCTCTCCTCTACCTGATTTCGATTTCGATTCCGAGGGGGCAGTACCTATGGGATTATCATCCCCAATCGCTTGATTCTCTTGATTCAGACATCTTTTGTGAGCTTTTGCTCAAAATTTGAGATTCTTATCTCCCATTTTTAGACTTGATTATTGCCTAGCAGCGACGGTGATAGTTTTGTCTAAAGCTTGATTTGCACCTAGCAGCGACGGTGTTGGTCTAAGCTTTTGTTTATGTTTGTCCAGATGTGATCCCGAATCGACCTCATATCTGAGTTGTTTTGTGATCCCAAATCGATCTCACATTGCAACTTCATTCTTTGACTGCATGTGTTCCCAAATCGATCACACATTAGTCAAAGAGGGGCAAATGTATGCACCCAAAAATGGTCGCCTAGACTTTGGGCCCCATTTATTTGATTTATCAATCCTGAATCATTTTGATCATTTATCAAATATTTTGAACAATATCAATTTCTTGATCAAATCCTAATTTCGATCATATATTGGATTTTTATCCTTGGGCTAACCATTTATCCTAAGTCTTTATTTAATTAAAAGGAATATTTCCTCCCCTTTCAATTAAATAAAAAAGCCCCCACTTTCCTCTTATCCTAAGTTGCACAAATAAAGCATTATTCCTATTTTATAAAAAGGGAAAAAGGCACTTTTTTCTCACATGAGGCTCAAAAGTCAACACTTCACTCTCATTGGAGGATGTTTGTGCACATGGATTGCTCCTCTTTCAACCTCCACCGCTGATTAAGTCTTTTTGCCTCTTAATCTCCATGGTCCATTTCACCTCATTTCTTATAAAAGGAGAGCTCTCTCCTTCATTTGCATATATCCTTGTTTTGTGCTATTGTTATGCTGCAGGTTTTGGAGCTCTCTTTGAAGACACTCAAGCTTTGAAGACCTTGTTGTTGCACTTCATTTAGTTTGCTTTCATAGTTGCATAATCATGGCATTCTTAGTGTAGATTTCCTTTTATGCAATCTCACATAGTCTAAATAGGAAGGATTTGTAATCCATTGCTATTTCCTTTCATAGATTAGATCTCTTTTCAAGCATTGCATTGTTATCATTTAGCTTGGATTTGCATTCTCATATAGTTTGCATTGCATTTCCATTTAGATTCTTGGGGATATTGGCATTGTTGCCCTTGTCTTCATTTGAATCTCTCATTGTGTGGTTGACTAGCAAGGTCACTTTCTTGTAGCTCTAGCTGAGAGCAAAACTCATAGTCCCTTGCAACTCCATGCATAGAGAGCTATGAGCCGCTTTGTGAGGCCTCACTCTTGAGTAACCTTGCATGTAATGGTTCATAGAAGTGCATATTTTAGTGTGTACAATATGAGGATATGGATCCATGGGTACTTCATAAAAGCCATCAGAAGAAGCACTACATACATGCACAAAGTAGCCAGAAGGTGCACAACTTTATGGGGTGACTATCAAGTGCTTTCTTGGTAGGCCATCCTATCCTTTTTGTGGTTCAGTGTGAGATACACACATCTTACTGGGCGAGCTAGCCACTCCTCTCTTCCCTTTCCTCTCTTTTTTTTTCTAGTGATGTCTCTCTTATTTCAATCTTGGAGTTGACGAAGACTCGAGTCCTTGGGGGCTTCAAGATTCCTTTTTCCCTTTGATTTCAATACGATTATCTTTTTCTTTGTGATCTCCTTTACCAAGAGTTTGCATCGAGTCCATACCCTTGCTAAAGTGGGGGCTAAATGTATCGTCGAAAAATGGAAGCACTTCCATTTATGACTAGTTTAGCCCTCCAAGTAAGTGGTTTGGGGTCATGTTGAATGCCTTGAATGGGTCTTTGACTTGGATCTAGCTTTTTCCCCTGTTTTGCCCCATTTTCCACTTCTTCCTGACATAATTCTGGCATCCTGAATTACAAACCTGAGATTTTGGACCTCAGGGTCAAGGTCAACTTTGACTCTGACCTAGGTCAAAGTTGACCTCAACCTTGACCTAGGTCAAATTTGACCTTGACCTTGACCCTAGGGTCCGGGATCCTCGGGGTTAGGTTCCAGTTTCGGGGTTTTGTCAAAATTTTGTCTTTTCCCTCTTCGGGGCCACTATTTCTCAGATTAAGTGTCAGATTCTCAAATTAATATTTGAGGTGGACCTTTCTCGAGTTTTCTATAAGATTCCTAATTTAATATTGGAGATTAGCCTTTCTCGAGTTTTGTGCCTAATGCTCAAATTAACTTTGGGGTTGACCTTACCTCAAATTTTGTGACAAGGCTCTTAAATAATTATAAATCTTTATTACTATATTAAGGGTGGTCCCCTTCTAGAGTTTTGTGTCAAGACTTTAATTTAATTTTCTCTCCATGTGCACCTCTCTAGAGTTTTGTGCCATGGACCCTTAATTATTATTTTCTATGTGGCCTCTCTAGAAGTTTGTACCCTAGATCACTATAAAAGGGAGCCTTCCTCTCTCATTTTCTCCATCTCAACTCATAATCTCTCAAGCTCTCAAGAAAGAAGATCAAGAATTCAAACATTCAAGCCATCAAGCATTCAAGATCCAATTCATCAAGGAGATCCATTGTTAGCCATTGAAGGATTCAATCTCTATGGAGCCTTCTTGTTGAAGATTTCTCCATCCATCTATTCAAACCTCTTCCTATTCCAAGATCCATTCAAGATTGGTGTTGAAGATCTAAAGACAATTAATTTGAGACATCCTACATCCAATTCTACATTCTTTTGAAGAATCCATACTTGTGGATTCAAGGATTTCAACATAAGCAAGGTGAATTGTTCCATTTATTTTGTTTATTCCATCAATTTTAATTCAATTTCAAGGTTAATTCCTAAATTAGGGTTTGACTAAGGCAAACCCCTCCCCCCCAACAAACAAAACCATTTTTCTTGTAGGTACAGGTGCGGGATGGTGAATATGAGTGCAGATCTAGATACCCTTTTCGTTAAACTTTTGGGATCCGCGAACATAATTTTTGTGAGAGCTGTGTAGGTCAAGGTTGACTTTTTGGGGTCAAGGTCGACTTTGTCTACCTAGGTCAATGATGACCTTTCTCAGAAAAGAAAAATATTTTTGGGTTTTGTAGATCTCGTAGTTTCGATTGAAAATCACAAAAATCAACAATTTTTGAGACTACCTGACAGGGTTTTCAGCCAATTCTTTTTCAGAGGTAAGTACCTTTATTTCTTAATTTCAATATTAGTCTTCTATATTTACTTTCCATATCATTACAATTTCATGTATGTGTAAAATATTGATTTTGGGGTCTCTTTCATGTGCAAACCATTGTCCTAAGACCCCATTCCATATTTTTCATCATACAAGTACATATAGAAATGTATAGGTATAATTATTTTTAAGCATAACAAATGTTTAGCTTTGTCATTTGTATATAACACAAATAGTTTTAAATATATAGTCTACATTAATCAAATTGATGAAGAAAATGAACAATTGGTCTAAATTAAGATACAAGTTGTAGATCTAAAAGAACAAAGATAAATTATATAACAATAGCAGATCTAAATATATTTATTTTGAAGACTAAAGTGTCTTACTCTGTTTAAAAACTATTTTGAAGAAATGTTGAAGAGGACATTAAAATATGGATTTAGATCTAAAAACCGCAAAAAGTAAAATTTTAGATAATGAATTCACATGGGAAGTTTGCATCAATTAAACTAAATTTAGAAATTTGAAATGAATGAAATGTGTATACATTTACAAATAGTAAATTTGATGCAGAAAATGTAAATATATGTATGGTATGTAATGAAACAGATATGGGAAGTAGAAATCATGATATTTTATATAAGTCATACTTAGATTAATTCAATACTAAATCATGTTAATAGAGATAACAAATATCTATTGATTTCTTAAACAATATAAAGAAAAGTTATGATAGTATTGGTCAGATGCAATTTATAGCAAATATAAATTTTCTATGAAACACTGACATTTTCCATTTTTTCTGCTCCTTTGCTTTTTGTTTTCTCATAATCTTCCATTTTTGTCAGTACTCTTGTCATTTCCTATTCCTCTAGTACAATAATATTGTCATTTCTGACCATCCAATATTCATGGTTTTTTTAAATTTGCATGATTTCTTCAAAGAAGCCTTGTGTGTCTTCAGTTGCAATAGTTAATACAGTAGCAATGGCAGTTAGTTTGTGGCAATAGCAGTTAGTTTGTGCCAGTGTCTTGTGTGTCTTCATTTCATTTAACATCTCTCTGACTTCTTGGTGTGTGAATTCCCACATATCAACTGTTTGGTCATGGTGAGGTGGGCCTATGTCAATTTCATTGACATCAAAATCAGCTAGAGTTTTTTATTACGTAAAACAAGTTTTGACGGGTACTTGAAACCCATAATAAGTTAAGATATTACATTAAGATCCACAACAATAAAACATGCAACCAGTCGAAAAGGCCAACAACAGGGCCAGCTACAAAAGACAACAAAAAGGAACCAGCATGGGGTGCAACATAAACAAAAAAATCAACTAGAGTTAACTGTATGAGTTTGTCCTATTGTCTTGCTTCTACTACCTCAATGATTACATGACCTCTTTCTCAATCTTTTCCTAGAGCAACTAATTTTCCCTTATCCTTTTTCCTTTTGGGAGTAGGAGTTCCCTTGATGATTTGGGATATCAAATCTTGGGGAGGAACTCTGTCTTCTTCTCATTTTCTTTTTCTTTCTATAGTTTTCTCTAACCATGAAGGAGTGGTGAGAATTTGGGAAGCTGAAGCTAAAATTTCAATATCAAATAATTTCCTAACTATTGTAGGAGTTTGTACTTTCAACAGAAAAGAATTGAAATTTGGGTACCTTAGGAGGACCTGAGCTGATATTTGCCTCTACAGAATTGGTTGGTGGTCGTGGTGTTTGGTTGTACTCTGCTTGTATTAGTGGATTTTCTTGTGGCTCCATTATTTCATCTTCTAGTTATGTCTTCTCTAGTTCATCTTGAGTGTCCAGATTAATGAAGGGAACTGAGCCACTTCTGCAGGTGGCGAATATTCCTTGAGTATTTGCAGGGGGCTGATCATCTCCTCCTGTACTTTGTGAAGTAGTTTGAATCGGTGTTTGGACTATAGATATCCTTGGCGGTGTCATTGGTGCATTTTGAGTTTGTGTTGTAGGAGGTGTAGAAGTGGTAGACTTATTTTTACCTATCTTCTTCAATTATACCCATTTCATGGTTCTCTTGAGGATGAGATCCATTCTTTCATCAAAGTCATCCATTTCTGGCATTTGAAATGTAATAGGTTGTAGAGGGGTGTCTTTAATTTTTGTCAAATAATGGGAAGAGAGAAGATTTGATCCATCCTCGAATATTCCTTCTACATCAATTTGGAGATTATATAATTTTATATGTTCAACTGTGAGACATGACCAAGACCTTTCTCTCATCTTGAAGTCATCTTTTCAATTAGCCCATAAGTCTTCTAAAGCAGGGATGTGTTGAAAACTTAGCCCTAGATGCAGGTTATTTTTTGCAAAATTAGAGGGATCAAAATGAGGTCTAAGCATGTTATACATTTCAAATGAATATTTGGCTTGAGCTCTTTTGATCATATTTATGGAATTTGAGCTAGAAGGGCATGAATAAGGTCCTATTGAAATGGGAAAATGAATACCTGCTTTATGTTGCTCACTGCATCTATTGTTGACTTTGATTATCTATCTACATAACTCTATGAAAATGATCTTATCATCGGGATATCTTGGCAATTTGTATGGAAAGTCATCAAAGGCTCCTATCCTGAAGTATGTAAATGTTAGGAATTGTGTAAAATAACTTCCAAATTTCATAATCCCCTATGCAACTGCATGTGATAATCTTCTCTTAGGAAAACCTTAGAGATCCCGACATAACTTCATTGTGAAAGCATCGTTGACTCTTCGAAAATGTTCATAGCTTTTGTGTAATTGTAAGCAGGGGAAGAAATTATACACCTAAATATTTTTGTCAAATTGCGGAACAACAGGTAACTCTAGCCACATCTGAAGGCATGTTAGGGCATAGATGATAAAGGAAGACATATGGAAAGAGCATGAAGTCTTGGCCAGCACAAGTATCTCAGTTAGTCTGTCACTTATTAGATGTTCCCAATCAATATATCTATCTTTTGCACAAATAGTTTGGGCTAGGAAAAACCACCATTCTTCAAAATTTAGGGCTTCTTTGTTTCCTCTTATTCTGCGGAGTAACACTAAAATGTCTTGTATCTCCTTTTTTAGATTGGTTCCATAAAGAGTTTTGGGTAGTTTGGAACTAGCGGCTCTTCTTGTTTGGAACCATTCTGCTAAGATTATGGCCCTCCATCGTGACTTATTTTCATTAAAATGAGAAGCGGCCAAAGAAAAATTTCAATCTATGTATTCTTGTCTTGAGGACAGACCAAAATATTTTTGGATTGATTCTCTATCCAAAGTGATGAGAACTTCATTATTTTATTTCTTAATCTGCCTAGTTTGTGGATCAAATCTTACAATACACTCCATAATTAGTTCTGGAGCTTGAATAGCGACTGGAAAGCATGTTGCCTGGATTAATCCATTGTCAGTTAGTTTATGTGTAATGGGGTGTATGCGGGTTGTATTGATTCTTCTATACAAGTCATCCAAGTCGTAGAAATTCAATTTAGTATCTGTTATCTATTTCAATTCATTGTCTATTCCTCTAGGTGATCATAACCATAATATTATGCAGCCATTGTATATAGCATAATAGATGAGAATAGCAATAAGCGATAAAGATATTGTTAGGTTGCAGTTTCAGATTTTTTGGGTTTTGTGTGTTTGAATTGAGTATTTATGAATGAAATGATGTTTTACTTTAACTTCATCTACAAGTTATTATTAAATCGAGGTGAACCTAACACAGATATTGAGAACATAATAGTTTTAGGTGAGTATTTAATGGTAATAAGAGAGGATTTAATGTTTGACGTATGTATATTGAGGTCAATTTATGTTTTCAGCGTATCATGATCTGTTAATAATTTATTTTTAAAACTTTAGGATTCGAAATGTGTATTATTGTTTTGCGATCATTAGTGTTTGTATAATGTTTGTAAGTCTAAATTGTATTGAGATTTGAAATGACTATGTTATTGGGAATATAATTATTTTATGTGAGTATTAAATGGTAATAAAAGAGAGTTTAATGTTTGATACATGTACAATGAGGTCAATTTATGTTTTGAATGCATTATGATATGTTAATATTTAGTTTTTAAAAAATTAGGATTTGTAGTACATGTTTATATTTTATCATTGATGTTTATAATGTTTTTAACCCTAAATCCTATTGAGTTTGGTAATGTCTAGGGTATTTGTAAGTCTAATGCTAATCCAAACATTAATTCTTATTCCTACAGTAAATTATACTTCAAACAGTTAAAATATTTTTTTGTGTTTTGTTATTATTAAAATAAATGTTTATAATAATGAATATTGAATATAACATATAATAAATAATTTGTAATATATTCAATTATATTTCTGTTAGTTTAAGTTAATTTATTTAAAAAATCTGCTTGTTTGAAAATGTGTTTCAAAAATTTCTTTTTACTTTGTCTGTGAGGGTTTTTAGATATTTAGGGCAAACGGTGCGAAACCCGAATTAGTTTTTGTAGTCAGGGCCTACAATGTCTGAAATGTTGTCCTTGACTTCTTCAAGCAGTTGATTATTTACTATATATATATATATATATATATATATATATATATATATATATATATATATATATATATATATATATATATATATATATATGTATATATATATGTATATATATATATATACATATACATATGTATACATATACATATGTATATATATATATATGTATATATATGTATACATATACATATGTATATATATATATATGTATATATATATATATATGTATATATATATGTATATATGTATATATATGTATATATGTACATATATGTATATATGTACATATATGTATATATATGTATATATATGTATATATGTATATATATGTATATATATGTATATATGTATATATATGTATATATATGTATATATGTATATATATGTATATATGTATATATATGTATATATGTATATATGTATATATATATATATATATATATATATATATATATATATATATGTTAGAGTAAAGTATTAATTATATTAATTAACTTTACTCCCTTCTTAAGATGTCAACTCATTTTGTTTTAGTTAAACGCACATGCACTAGTTGTTTTAAATATAAACTTGCATGCATTAGTCTTGTAATAATTTAACTAATTATTACATGCACTAGGGTTTGCCTTTCAAGGCTTTCAATCTCTTTTATAAGGATGATCCATTGTACATTTTATTCATTCATTATTTGAGGATATTTTCTTCTTCATATTTTTGAGTCAAACCCTTGCCCTCTTCTTGTGTCTACTTCCTTGTAACAAGTTTTTGTATGCAGATGATCTTCAGGTTTTGTGGATTTGTATTGCTCAAATCCTACATGGTATTAGAACCTAATCTGCTACAGCTTTCGCGTTTGAAGGATTCAACTTAGGGATTTTTGGTTGATTTGAGAGGTTTTGGTATTCTTTGTAGGACGTTACTTTTTATTTCTTTTTTGCTTGCAAAAAAATAAAAAATTGGAGCATTTCTGACCCAAATGGACCTTATGGTTGCGTCCGAAAGGCCCGAGATAGTCAAAATCCATATAAAACTTGTCGATTTTGGACAAGTTGGCCTCGGAGGCAAAAACAAATTGCATCCCAGAGTCATACGGCCTTGACATGCAATTCAAGGCAGGTATGGATTTCAAAAAATTCAAAAAAAGTGCAGCGAACGCATGGCCAGCGCGCCACCCATGCTCAACCCGGGCACCGCCGTCGCCAACCCGCCACTGCAGGCCTCAAACCGCCAACAACAAGCCTTGATTGCGAGCGGTGGGCCCAAACCACCAACGATAGGCCCTTTAGCACTAGCGCTTGGAGCCTCATGCGACCAGGGGCTAGCACCTAGAGAAAATCCTTTTTTGGAATTTTTTTTTCTCTTTTTGAGCATCTTTCACTGAAATCAACGTTCTGGGAGCTCCAGGCATCATTTTTCAACAAACGAGATATCACCGGAAAGCTAGTTCTGAGCCCGACACTCTCATGGAGGTTAATTTGGTATTTTTTGTCATATAGCTCATTTTTTTTTTCTGTCAACACCAGATTATCCTTTTTGCATTTCGAGGGGGCTAATTTGCTCAAATTAGCTCCGTTTTTCGATTCAGAAGAAGCGTCAAAAAGATCTTCTTGAGCACCATCTAGATTTATGCCTATTTTCATTAGAATTTTTTTCAAGGTACACGAGATTCAGATCTAAAGCTTTTTTTCTCTTCTCTTGATAAAGTATATCATTCTAGGCTTAGGGGTTCGATATTTGGCTTGTGGGGGGGTGTTATTTTCTTGTTTCTATCAGTTAAACCAGATATTTATCAAAACAAAATCCCTTCTAAAAAATATGGCTGAGACCTCTTCTTGTCTACAACTTCTGACCCCACATAATTATCACACATGGAAAACCCTGATGACATGACTTCTCTGTTCAAAAGGGCTCTGGTCTTGTCTAGATGCAGTGCAGCCAGTATTACAGAGGCCCTTTGAGATCATGTAGCATCGAAACAAGATGGATGAGGCTATGGGGTTGATTTCTTTACAGGTATCAAACAACTTGCAATTTCATCTTGATGGGTGCAATACCCCTCTAGCTATGTGGACCAAGCTAAACACCTTGTTTGGTACAGTGAATGAGTTCAGAGCACTTTAGATTGAGGCAGAGCTTACCTCTCTTGTACTTGATTCTTTTCCCTCTATTGAGGACTTTTTGATGAAGTTCAAACAACAGGATCTTTGTTACATGGATGTGGAAAGCAAAAGACTGATAAAGAGTGCATTTATCTGATTCTGTCTAAGCTTAGGGGAAACCTTCATATCTTCTCTTCTACCTTTCATTCTACCATGGACGCTTTGGGACCTACATTCACCATGCCCACTTTTGAGGTGTTATGTGATCGTTTGACTAGAGAGCAGGCCAAACTTACTCAGTTGGACTCTCTAACAAGATCAAAGAACCAAGCATTGGTTTCCCAGCCATCCAACAGAAAGCAAAAGCAGAAGCTGAAGCAGATATCAGATTCCTCTTCTCAGCACTCTACTGGCCCACCATTATCTTCTAAGAAGGAGAAACAAAAGACTGAGAGACCTACATGTTCCTATTGTCAGAAGGGACCCATGATGAGTCACATTGTTTTCAGAAGAGATTTGATGGCTATGAGAAACAGATTGTAGATTTGCAATCTCTTCTTCAGAAGAGCACTGTTTCCTCTCCATCCTCTTCTACCTCATAGGGGTCTGCTTTTTGTATGCACCCAAAAATGGTCGCCTAGACTTTGGGCCCCATTTATTTGATTTATCAATCCTGAATCATTTTGATCATTTATCAAATATTTTGAACAATATCAATTTCTTGATCAAATCCTAATTTCGATCATATATTGGATTTTTATCCTTGGGCTAACCATTTATCCTAAGTCTTTATTTAATTAAAAGGAATATTTCCTCCCCTTTCAATTAAATAAAAAAGCCCCCACTTTCCTCTTATCCTAAGTTGCACAAATAAAGCATTATTCCTATTTTATAAAAAGGGAAAAAGGCACTTTTGTCTCACATGAGGCTCAAAAGTCAACACTTCACTCTCATTGGAGGATGTTTGTGCACATGGATTGCTCCTCTTTCAACCTCCACCGCTGATTAAGTCTTTTTGCCTCTTAATCTCCATGGTCCATTTCACCTCATTTCTTATAAAAGGAGAGCTCTCTCCTTCATTTGCATATATCCTTGTTTTGTGCTATTGTTATGCTGCAGGTTTTGGAGCTCTCTTTGAAGACACTCAAGCTTTGAAGACCTTGTTGTTGCACTTCATTTAGTTTGCTTTCATAGTTGCATAATCATGGCATTCTTAGTGTAGATTTCCTTTTATGCAATCTCACATAGTCTAAATAGGAAGGATTTGTAATCCATTGCTATTTCCTTTCATAGATTAGATCTATTTTCAAGCATTGCATTGTTATCATTTAGCTTGGATTTGCATTCTCATATAGTTTGCATTGCATTTCCATTTAGATTCTTGGGGATATTGGCATTGTTGCCCTTGTCTTCATTTGAATCTCTCATTGTGTGGTTGACTAGCAAGGTCACTTTCTTGTAGCTCTAGCTGAGAGCAAAACTCATAGTCCCTTGCAACTCCATGCATAGAGAGCTATGAGCCGCTTTGTGAGGCCTCACTCTTGAGTAACCTTGCATGTAATGGTTCATAGAAGTGCATATTTTAGTGTGTACATTTCTGGCGCCCACCGTGGGGCTCGAACCCACGACCACAAGGTAGACGTCCTCGAACCGTGGGCACTTGTAAGATCCTGTAGACGTCCTCCAAAGTGATCGACGCCTCTCCAGTAGGCAGATGGAAGGTGTTGTGCTCACTATGCCATCTCTCGGCAAGAGCAGTCAACAACCCATGGTCTGCTCGGATATAGGGGTACCTCAGCAGATACCGGAATCCCATAGCCCTGATATCGGCATTGCCCGGATCATCCAGATCTCGGACACACCGTAATCCTGTCACCTTCGGCGCTCTGATGATGAGCGCCGGAAAAACCTCCTGCAAGCCAAAATCAAACCCGTTGTTAGTACATATCATGATGGATGTCCAAAAAAAACTCAGTATAAAACATCTTAAAAACGTAACATTGTCTAGACCCATGTCATTTTTTGCTCAAAAATGCATTAAATATCAAAATTTTCAATTGGGCGATATTCTTTTTTGGAGAACTATCGTGCGATACTTCTCCCTATAGTGGGGCAATAAACCTGGTGTCGAGCGATACTTCGCCCAGTATCGCGCGATCTTTCGCCTAGTATCGTGCGATACTGGTGCCCAAAGAGTGCGATACTTTTGGGGCACGCGAAGTATCGCGCGATACTTCTCCCCAAAGCGCGCGATACTTCTAAAGTATCGCGCGATATTTCGCACAACAAAAATTTTTTTGAAATTTAAAATTTGAAAAAACGTGCTAAAAAAGCTATTAAACGCTAGAAATGATCAAAAAGTTCGAGTTTTTCGAAAACATACCGGGGCAGGATAGTGTGGTGGCCGGTTATGCAACCGGGCGCGCTCGAATCGATGCCTGTGGACGGGAACTCCTGCTTGCTGAGCCATTTTCTCTCTCTAAAGCTCTGAAATTCTCAAATCACTAAAAGACAAATGATTTTTGAAAATGACATTTTGACCCCTTTTATAGCATTTTGACTTTTTGACCTAATTTTCAAAACACCTCGGAATTGCGCGAAAATTGCACCCCTAGCTAATTTCGACGTCCTGGATCCATTTTCGGACTCGAAATCGAAATCCGAGGTCATCTTCATAGTCAAAATCGCATTTCAAATCCTTTCCCCCCTTCTGCGCAGTTGATTGCCCTTTTGAGGCATAATTTGATTTTCGGTGGAATTTCTTCCTTCCATGTCTCTCAAATTTTCTAGTCTTTCATCCACTCTATTTCTAGTCTTCTATCTCATCGCTGGGGCATGTTTCATTGCCTAATGGTTATCCTGTTATCATTTACATTCAATTATGATTTCATTATGATTTGGTCAAATCTTTATCCATTTGCTGTCTCTCCTCTACCTGATTTCGATTTCGATTCCGAGGGGGCAGTACCTATGGGATTATCATCCCCAATCGCTTGATTCTCTTGATTCAGACATCTTTTGTGAGCTTTTGCTCAAAATTTGAGATTCTTATCTCCCATTTTTAGACTTGATTATTGCCTAGCAGCGACGGTGATAGTTTTGTCTAAAGCTTGATTTGCACCTAGCAGCGACGGTGTTGGTCTAAGCTTTTGTTTATGTTTGTCCAGATGTGATCCCGAATCAACCTCATATCTGAGTTGTTTTGTGATCCCAAATCGATCTCACATTGCAACTTCATTCTTTGACTGCATGTGTTCCCAAATCGATCACACATTAGTCAAAGAGGGGCAAATGTATGCACCCAAAAATGGTCGCCTAGACTTTGGGCCCCATTTATTTGATTTATCAATCCTGAATCATTTTGATCATTTATCAAATATTTTGAACAATATCAATTTCTTGATCAAATCCTAATTTCGATCATATATTGGATTTTTATCCTTGGGCTAACCATTTATCCTAAGTCTTTATTTAATTAAAAGGAATATTTCCTCCCCTTTCAATTAAATAAAAAAGCCCCCACTTTCCTCTTATCCTAAGTTGCACAAATAAAACATTATTCCTATTTTATAAAAAGGAAAAAAGCACCTTTTGTCTCACATGAGGCTCAAAAGTCAACACTTCACTCTCATTGGAGGATACTTGTGCACATGGATTGCTCCTCTTTCAACCTCCACCGCTGATTAAGACTTTTTGCCTCTTAATCTCCATGGTCCATTTCACCTCATTTCTTATAAAAGGAGAGCTCTCTCCTTCATTTGCATATATCCTTGTTTTGTGCTATTGTTATGCTGCAGGTTTTGGAGCTCTCTTTGAAGACACTCAAGCTTTGAAGACCTTGTTGTTGCACTTCATTTAGTTTGCTTTCATAGTTGCATAATCATGGCATTCTTAGTGTAGATTTCCTTTTATGCAATCTCACATAGTCTAAATAGGAAGGATTTGTAATCCATTGCTATTTCCTTTCATAGATTAGATCTCTTTTCAAGCATTGCATTGTTATCATTTAGCTTGGATTTGCATTCTCATATAGTTTGCATTGCATTTCCATTTAGATTCTTGGGGATATTGGCATTGTTGCCCTTGTCTTCATTTGAATCTCTCATTGTGTGGTTGACTAGCAAGGTCACTTTCTTGTAGCTCTAGCTGAGAGCAAAACTCATAGTCCCTTGCAACTCCATGCATAGAGAGCTATGAGCCGCTTTGTGAGGCCTCACTCTTGAGTAACCTTGCATGTAATGGTTCATAGAAGTGCATATTTTAGTGTGTACACTTTTTAGTCTTCTTCCACATCTTTGACATTTGGATAGGATTTTGGATAGGGTCATGCATTACGGGCATCCATTGCATCCCCTTCATAGGTCCCTTGGATACTAGATTCAAGTGCTTCTCACCATATGGCATCTTCTCAAGGGGTCTTCTCTACTGTTGAGGCTTCTCCCATTCCTCATATTCTCATGGGGAATAACACTATCCTGACAGTCTGCGGGAAAGGTTCAGTAGGCATTCAGGATGGCACATTCAATGATGTATTATATGTTCCATCTCTGTTTGTAAACCTTCTCTTGATTTATCAGATTACACACAGTGGATCAGGCAAGATAGTTGAGTTCACTGGAGATTTAGTCTTCATTTGGGATAGTGCGATAGGAGGCATTGTTGCTAAAGGTACATTTGATCATTCCCCCCATCTCTACACCTTCTCACACTTTGGTCCACCATCTCCATTGTTGGAGCACATCTCTCCTCTTTCACGAGAGCATCATGTGGTGCAGTCAGGTTGCTTGAACCTTTGTATTGTTCTTGAGATCACTGCTATGACTTCCACACCACATCTTGTTGAGGTCTTTTCTCTTCAGCAGGATTCTTCTTTAGCATTGCCTGACCCTCCAGCTCCATTCATCGAGCCACCAGGTGCACTTGTTGAGGATTCTATAGAGAATGTTCATCTCCTCTTTCATGACAGTGTCAGCACACCTGTCACACCACCTACATTGGGGATTCCCTTTCAGGATCCTCATGTTTTCTCTTTTGAGCATCAGTTAGGCCTTCTAGTTTCACCTCTCATTCAGGGGTTTCCTTGTTTCATGCATTTGTTTCTTCCGTATTGGAGTTCCATTGGTTCGATCATTTCCACAGGGGTTCCATCATTCTGGGGGGGCTTTGGTGTCTCATACCTCTCTCATGGGGGGGCTGGTTGTACTTATGGTTTTGAGAGAGTCTCTTGAGCCATTTTTTTTCTGCATTTTTCTATCTCTTTTTGGAGTAGGGTTTTTTTCCCATTGGGTTTTCTCCATTTCTCCATTTTACAGAGATTTGGTTGTGTTGGGTACCTCATCAGGCCATGTTGTCAAGACCCATTTTTATGCTTTCAGCACTGTAGTTTCCTTTGTTTTCTTCTTGCATTGTTTGTAGCTGCATTGTTTCTCATCTTAAGGGGGGGTGTTAGAGTAAATTATTAATTATATTAATTAACTTTACTCCCTTCTTAAGATGTCAACTCATTTTTCTTTAGTTAAACGCACATGCACTAGTCATTTTAAATATAAAATTTCATGCATTAGTCTTGTAATAATTTAACTAATTATTACATGCACTAGGGTTTGCCTTTCAAGGCTTTCGATCTCCTTTATAAGGATGATCCATTGTACATTCTATTCATTCATTATTTGAGGATATTTTCTTCTTCATATTTCTGAGTCAAACCCTTGCCCTCTTCTTGTCTCTACTTCCTTGTAACAGGTTTTTGTATGTAGGTGATCTTCAGGTTTTGTGGATTTGTATTGCTCAAATCCTACAATATATATATATATATATATATTCTTCGCACTTTAATTCTTATTTGCTCTATATCATTTCCTTTTTATTCTATGTTATTGGAAGGGATATTCCGTCTGCTTTTATTTTTATTTTTATTCTTTATTATTTTTCATTTTTTATTTCTTATCTTTGTCAAGTATAGGTCTTGTCACTGTGGATCTCTATGCACTTGTCTTTTCTCTCCTCCCCTCTTCCTCTCTCACTCCTCTTTTTATTGTCTGTTGGATTTGCAACCTATCTTATTATGTTCTTTTCTCTCTAACATCCTGATGATGGATCATGTAGTATGATCTGAAATGTTGATGGAAAAAATTCACTACACAATCGAATCCAGAAACTAATACGAACATTAATATGGATTGTGGAAATTTAATAGATCTAATTAATATATTATTTATATTAATTATTAATTAAATAATTTTATAAAAAAGTTATTTGGATGTGTAATATTGATAGTGATTATTGTATAAAATATTTTCTATAATATTTGAAAATTAAATTTTATAGGACGTTATAGAATATCAAATAATTAATATAATAATAATATATTAAAATACAATCAAAACTATTATTATTAATTAGACTTTATTTCAAACATTTAAAATAGAACCTAATTTAATTCTCTATTAGAAACATAAAATAAAACCAAAATGAAATAAAAAATTGAAATTTATGAACAGTAGATGCGCACGAAAAAATAAATGGGTAAGTCTTCGAAAAAAGGACTTTTGAACTACATCACAATTGGAAATTGAAGGATTGTTATGTGATTTCTGAAATTCCGGAAGTATGATTTAATGAAAGGCGAGTCCTGACTATGGGCAAGAAAAAAGGTAATATTTGGAAAGTCAGTATTGGAGTTACTCCGTTAGCAAAATTGGAGACCAAATGTGCGAATTTCCATGCGTTGAGACCTATGAGTCGAAATGTTTGTTAGCAAAGAAAAAGGAGGGAAAATTGCTTATGTGGATATTCATTGAATGTACGAAGTGATATGTTTGTAGAAATATCTTTATTAGTATTTAATGCATTAATGTCATTTTTTGTGACATGATCTACTTAATATTTGTCTTCATTATAGAAATCTCGTGCAATAAGTTAAAATTCAAAATATAATTTGTAGTTATATGTGGCAAAAGTAGTTATTTCTTATGTGTGAGGTTATTATTAAGATTTTGTGAGGTAGCACAATCTATAGAATTAAAATCTCACATGTCACCAAATTGTACATTTGCAAGTCCAAGGTGCATTTGGTATTATTATTTTCCATTGACATTGACATTGCACTACTTGATTTAACCAAGCAAATCATTCAAAACTAACTCATTTTGTGAGGAATGAGTAATCTAATTTAAAAATATATAATTTTATAGGAATAATGAATTGGACATTTAAATTCTTGTTTTTGGTTGGTAAGATTGATATTTTAGTATTAAAATATAAAGAGAGTTACAACATGTATATAAAATATATAGAATTTCTTCAACTAAAAGGCTTATGTGCCAAACCATGGTTTTACAAACCATTTTACAAAATTTATGCCTAAACTAGCTTTTGAAATGATTTCCCAAGACCATCTAGAGTTGTACTCGAACCCCTGCTAGAACTAGGCTGAGAACCCTACTGAGCCATAGCAACCATGAATGTTTGCATCATGGCACTAAACTAAGTCATCTATTATCTCATCTATGTCATATATGCCTGTAATGATCTGACATCATGTACTAAAGTATCGAGAGCCTATGAACCTAGTGCTGCCTGAGCTGGTGGTACTGGTGGAACTGGTGGACCAGGTATCTAACCAACCCATGGGGCAACCTTGACAACTCGAGGTCTATGCTGACCCCAACTAGTAACTTTGATATGTCGAAGGGCTTGAAGAGGTTTTTCTCTCATCCTAACTCTGCCACCTCTCATGCAGACACCACCTTTGGAAGGTATAGGGGCAATAACAGGAATGACTTCCCTACCACCTCATCTAGCTCTACCAACCCTCTGATATTATCTAACACCTTTCCCACTGCCACCGTCATCATCATCATCTGAACAATCATCAATTTCAGGAACAGGCTCAGTTGGATCAGTGAACCTTAGAAACAGGTTCTGAATGAACCACTGTGCATAATCATCAGTCATCCTTGCATCAAAAATATGCTCTCACATATCCTAGGATAAGTTTAGAAGGCATGGGATCTCATCGCATGCAACGTGGAAATCAATCTAAGGACCCCATAGTGATCTCTCAACCTGTACCCAAGCATAAAGTGCCAAGTCTTGTGGCATACCCTATATATAGCCATACTATCAAAGAAATTTGTAGAAGCATAACCACTCAATCACAAGAGGAGTACACCCTATCATCCAATGGGGCATACACATAAATTGAAGCTCCATTGCATCCTCAACCCATGGCTCATAATCCAGATACGATCGCCATATCACATGATCTAGATCATCAATAATGGGTTGCTAGTAATCAAGCTTTCCCAGATGTGATGAGACAAATATACCCCCATATATGAAGTGAAAGGCCATCCAGGATCTTTGCGTCGCACTGCCACTAAATGACTGATCAGGATATGCTCCCATGTCCATAACTATAAGAGAATAACACCAACAGATAGTGCAACACCATGTTTGTAAACCACATCATGAAACTCATGAAAAAGTTGCACCAGCACACAAGAGCCCAAATCAAAATGCCAAAGATGTCCAATCATATCCTCTAAGATGCGACCCTAGCCAAAAGCAAAATCATGACCCCGTCGGTCAGGTAGAAGGAAGCCACCGATCAGAACACCCAAAATAATAGGAAGCACTGGGAAGGATACAAATTGAGCCCATGGGATGCTCTCATCACCGATGGTAGGATCACCAAAGAGACATCTACATACTATGTCATCATAGACCCGGTCATAGTAAACAATCTCTCCATGTGTGGTATTGCGGAGTCAATAAACATCCTGAGGAGTGATCTTCATCTCCCCAAGTGGCAAGTGAAAAGTATTATGGTTGGAGTGCCAACACTCTTCCATAGAAATTATTAGTCCTTGTTCACTCAGAATCAAGGTATGTCTAGAATAAAATAGAGGCCACATCACCTGATCAGTTGTCACTCGTGAGTTCTCAAGTCATATATCATGTCTAAAGGCCATGGGTATAATCCACGACCATATAACTTTCAGAGGTGAACCTGCGGAATCAAGTGACATTGAATCAATAATCAGATCATCAAATAGTGAATCATCACAAGTCAATCAATATCCTAACCTATTAGTATCATCATCAATTTTCCTAATTCTACTCAGAGAGGATGGAAAATAATCAACCTAATCAAACCAACCCATCAAGATTGACAATCAACATTCATCAGAACATGATCACAATTGACACTAAACCACTTGTTTCATCACAAGATCAATCATTTTTATTCATTGATCGATCATGTGAATTATTCAGACTAGACGACTCTATCAAAATCTGGAAAACACTTGCAAAAAGGTGCTAAAACTCACAAGTGCTACTAAATTGATTAAAAGTGTTAAAAGACATATCAAATGCATTGAAAGAAATTGTATGTGCTATTAAAATTTTTAAGCGCTACTATATCATATCCTATGCACTATAGGACATATTATTCACACTGGCACTATTGTACGTGCTACCTAAATGCTTAAAAGCCAAAACCTAACATAGGACACCCAGGTGTACGCGCTACTAAAATTATTCTATGCATTGTTTCACATTGTGAATGAGCTAAAACAAATGTATAACCACTATTAAAAAACTTGTATGCGCTATTAATTTTTCTTGGCAAACAAAAAAATATTTTAATGCCTAAAAATTGAGATTTTTTGCAAAAAAATCAACAAATTGACGAAGTGAGCTTATCAGGGTACTCATTGGAGGTCCGTAGTCCCGAGGACACTGGTATCAGTGACCACGCTTGAATCTATTATCCTGAATCGGCACAACCATCGTGAAGAAGTCAGAGAGGTTAGAGGATAAAAGTCAAAAGAGGCAGGTGAAAATGAATAGGAAAATTGACTTTTTACCTGTATATATAGCCATTTGACCTAAAAAGGGGCCTATTTTAGCAAAAAATTGACCCGGGGTTGAAATTAATCGCCAATTTGACCAAATCAGAGGAATTCTCATCAGTCAGTTAAATCATTATTGAAAATAAAATCGAAGTGAACGTAATATCAAAAAAATTATTGAACGAAAATGATAAAAAAATGCACAATCTTCCAGCACAAAGCATTCCATTTCATTTATGAGGGGGCATGCAGTTGGATTTTTATCGATTTAACCAAAATTTGTTTCAGGAATATTAAACACAAAAAAAATTTGAACTCATAAGTGGGCATTGAAATTAGGGAATCTTTTTTAAATCAAGCATCATATTCATGATCTATCATCACATCAACCAACGATAACATCATCATTTAGGATTTCACTAGGGAATATGCATCATTGAGATCAAATTAGACATCAGGTAATCAAGACATCAGACATTTTTTGAACCAATGCACTTTGCCCATTACTTCAAAGAGGGGTATTTGTAGACACCTAAAAATTCTCAAGACTAATCCAAGTGAGTAACCAATACAAAATCAAATCATTAATTGCAATCAAGCCAAAATTCAACATTAATTAAAATCAAAAGCTAAAAAGGATTAAATCAATCAAATAATCATTTAATTGTGCAATTAATCTAATTAATTGTGTAGTTGAATTAAAATCAAATTTAACCCATTCAAGGGGTACACATGGCTAAAGAAATTAATTAAATTTAATTAATTAATTCCTAATTTCTCTCACCTACCACATGGGAGGGAATTACCTCAACTAATAGGAATTAAGTATTGGACTCACATGGATCAAAGCCATATTCAATCTTAATCACTCATAAGGAGAGAGCATCTTGACCACTCATTTTGTCTCATTGTCCCAAGCTTTGTGGACAAAATATTTAAATTGTCCCCATATTTGAAACTATGGACTTAACCCAAACTCAACCATCATCAAACTTGACTCCACCCCCTATGGTTGGTAAAATCTATAAATAGAAGGCAAAAATCAAGAGAAAAGGATCCCAATTACATCTTAAAATTGCATCATTACTATAGTGAAATTGAGCTAGAAGCATAATTTAGCATAATTTTTTTCTATTGCATATAAAAAAGGACGACAAAGTTTACATTAGAGTTTGAAGTATCAATACAAAATCAAAAACTACATGAGTTCCACTATTTCACAGTAGCGAAAACAATATATATATATATATATATATATATATATATATATATATATATATATATATATATATATATATATATATATATATATATATATATATATATATATATATATATATATTTATGTATGTAATAATGTATCAAAGGAAATTAAGCTATCATAGAAACTAATCAGTCTAAGGAGGTTTTGTGATTTAGCTCATTGTCATTGGAGTCAGCAAATACTGCAGTGTAACCAATGATTTCATGGGGTCTGAAACCCTGGTTCACTGCTCTCTTGGATTCCTTGGTAGGTGGCTAGTTCTTCCTATACTGCTTCAATTATTGTATGAATTCCTTTAGAGTGACCTCAAATTTGTCTTTATCCTTCATAGTTGTGTATCCATAAGGAATGTCTTTCTTCTCAACAGTGACCTGTCCATCCCTCAAGATTTGAAGGAATTTGCTCTCCTTCATCTTGATCATTGTGGTAACCTGCATGAAAACATCAAGGTATATGAGTCTCAGAAGAGAGTCAGTAAGGTTTCTACTCTTCCTTGCAAATACATCATTATTTTGAGCCTTCCAAATAACCCACAATATCACAAAAGAAAAGAGAGTCCAAAAAGTGTTATAAAATTTGTTACTGCTAATATGTCTTGAGATAACATCTAAAGTATTAAAATGAACATTATAAGAGAGGTAAAACATCTTCCAGATCTCAATAGCAAAGAGACATTCAAAGAAAACATGTAAAACTAATTCGAGGCATCTACAGACTGTACACAAATTAGGTTCACCTCCAAGATTTTTAAATGGTAACTTATGTAGGAAGAGTTTACGCAAAAAGAAAATAATCTTTGGCTCTAAAGGTCTACTCCAGAGGGAGGTAAAGTATGACTGCCAGTCAAAGTGTTGGGCAACAAGGTTTCACTTGGTGTTAACATGGTTAAGAATGTCAGGGTTGGAGGTAAGAAGGCTATAGATGTTTTTGGATCTGACTAGGTGGAGTGGAGTCTTGTCGGACCACAAGAGCTAGAAAGAGAAATGATTAGGGGAGCAATAACTAGAGAAAGAACCTTATCTAAGGAAGGAAGCATATAGGAGGGAGTAAGTTCTCCAATGGGTAGTGGGGATACCAAAATCACCTTGAACAACCTCCCAAGAAATAAGATTGCATTATTGTATTATATCATGAAAGGTGTTAATACCTTTATCAACCCATTTTTTTGTTGAGAATCCTTGGAGGAGTGCCAATGACTTATCACCATGCCTAAGATTACACCATATAGACTTGCCTCCATAGATAAAATTCCCACCTTCAATAGGGCCAACATCCTGAAAGAAGTGCCTCACAAATTTACAACTTTTCCAAATGGTCTTAAATACATTAGAGTCGGGAAAAACAATATTAGCATCTATGAAAAGAAGGTCGGAGTAGAAAAGGTGCACCCAAACTTTAGATTTTCTAGGGTGAGCCCTGGTTAAATTATTTATAATCAACACTTTCCAGGGTTCCTCCCTTTAGCGACCCATTTAACTGATAATGCTATACCTTGACTTTTAAGGTCTTTGAGCCCTAGGCCACCCCAAATTTTTTCCCTTGTGCACCAATCCCATGAAACTACATGAGTCTTCTTGTTACCTGATCCATCTGACCAAAGGAAATCTTTGATAAATTTCTGATTAAAATTGGTTTTGATTAAATAACCAGGCTGAGGAGAAGTAAATTGAGTAGGAGGGGAGAATATTTTGACAAACTTGTAGTCTACCAAGAAATGATAGAAGATTTCTATCCCATCTATTCACTTTTTTTACTATCCTTTCTTTAGCCCAGGTCCACATATCATTGATATTGGAGATAATAGAAAAAGGAATGCCCAAATACCTAACAACATGATTAGGGCCCCCCCATTCAAATCCAAACTAGCTCCACCAAGTTGGGGGATTGTTGTCCCAACCTAGCATAATGGATTTGGAGAGGGAAATCTTGCTACCATATGCAAGGTAGAATAGATATAGTTTGGTCATGAGACAGTTCATGTTGTTTTCATCAAGTTGTATCAGTATGGAGGTGTCATTAGCAAATTGAAAGTTAGAGACCTCTTTTTTATTGGGGAGGATAATACCCTTCACTTTTGGAGACAAGGAATCATCCCTGAGAAGGAAATGAAGGGAGTCTACATCAATGACAGAGGGAGAGTGCAAGGGGGACTCCATGTCTTATAGATCTAGTTAGCTTAAAGAAATTTGATCTGACTCGATTAATTTCCACGACTGGCCTGGCTCCTTGTAGGAGTGTAGAGACCATTTTACAGAAAAGAGTTGGAAATCCAAGTGCTTCCAACATCATTAGAATAAATTTCCATTCAATATGGTCATATGCTTTTTCATAGTTTATAAGCAGCATGGCACTCTGTTGACCGGATACTTTATCCCAATCTAAGGATTCCCAATAGGTAATAAGGTTTTCAAAGATATAACTCCCTTTAATGAAGCCAGTCTGAGTATTGTTAATCACCTTTGGTAGTATCTTTTCTATCCTTAGGGGAAAGAGTTTTGGCAAGAATCTTGTGCCCAACATTAAGGAGGGTAATGGGTCTTCAATTCTTAATAAGATGTTTGTCTCTATCTTTAGGAATCAACTTGATGAGCCCATAATTAATATCAACCCCTAAAAAACCTAAAGAAATGGCCTCATTTTATGTATTTTGAAGACTATTGCAAATCCAATCTATGTTTGTGTTACCATATTTTTACCCATTTTTTGGATTGGTGACCTAATTACTAGATGAGGCTACGGTACCCTAGTTTGCATTATTAGATGAACTTATTTAAGTTTGTGTTTATTTCAGAAAAGGTACATGTAAAGGAAAATAAATTTCTGCATCTAAAGTATTACATGAATATATGCCAAATATCTATATGTACTATACAAAGGAAATAAACTAAAAGATAATATCATCTGAGCTCACATAGGACATGAGCATAGCCAAATTTTAGAAAGATGTGCATGAATACAGATATACACAAAGGATGAACATAAAGCACAGGGTACTAGACATTGCCTTGTAATGAAGTGTTGATCCGGATTTAATCCAGTGTGCCCCTGTGATCCAGAACATGCAGAGAAAAGAGAGAGATGGGGTTAGATCCAATGGATCTAAGAAATGCATGATATCCTAGTACTTACCCCATCTATAGTCATGCATATACATAGTCAGCCATATACTTCTAAAAAGGGTTATGCTACAAGGCATGTGCACCCAGGAAGATGTTGTAGGAAGGAAAGAGATACCATGTTTTCACTAACTTGTTTGTTCCATGTGCAGATACAAAAGAAGTTGATTCTCTATTATTTACCTCAGTCATCCTAGAAGTACAAAGATCATCTATACAAAAACATTGCAAATTGATGGAATCCAAATGAATGATGTTTCCCTGTAATGTGGGCTCTCTCAGGAAAACCTTCAAATTTCCTTGAGAGAGACCACATTGCATGCCAAGAGCACCCATGATCAATATTAAGTCTCCTAGTACCCCACATTGAAACCTGTTAGGGTAGTCAGAAGCCCTATTCCCATAGAGTTTTTGGTTACCTTGACGGCCTCAAGCAAGGAGGAGCACTGATCTAATAAATGTAAGCTCAATGAAGACGCAGTATCAATGGATCATCCAAGGATCATGAAGACAAAATAGCAAATATAAAAGGTCTATTTCATGTAGAAGGTACACAATATGCACAATATTACCATTACTATGGCATGGATTATATTCAAATCTGCAAGCATACCCTGAAGATGGAGCCATCATAAGTGTTCATGCAACAACAAATGGTCAAGCGACTAATGAATTAATGATTTCTCTGATTTATTTCTACATGGTACATTGTCTATGCGAGATTAGTAAAAGGGCATCTCAATATGAAGTATGCAGGATCATGAGACATCATTAAGCCTAGATATTAGTGGTGCATGTATTCAAAACAATCATCAACATCACAATATGCAACCAATAGAATGATGAAGCCTCATCAAGCAATAAACACATCATATAGAATAATGCGTCAAAATGATGATGGAGACAGTGGTACTATATCTCAAAAGCTCAAATACAAATCAGTAAGCATCAAACAATGGATTCAAGCACTCAAGCTCACGGGTTATAAGCAAAATCATAAGGAGATACAATGCAATAAAGACCATCACTCCAGAAGATCATAAAGTTGCAAGCTCGGGCCCCTCCAAATCAGTGAGTAAACAACAATGTATAAAGATCATGACTTGATCCATTAACTCCATTACTTCACAACAAAAATGGCAATCAAACTACAGTAGATAGCTCACGGGTTCCCTGAATAGGTAAGCAATAGAAAATGGATGAGAAAAGTGGCTCACAGGTTACCAATATACAGTGAATTCATATGCAACATGATGATAGTTCACGAGTCCTCATTCAAGGTACATAAATCAATAAGCAAGTAACAACAAAAATAAATTAAGCTCATAGCTTATGGGTACCATGAGATCAAATAATGAGCATAGATAAAGGATTCAATAGCTGCAGTTGGAATACGAACCACCAAGGTTCAAAGAACATACACAATGGAGCCATAAATAGAATGTGGGCATACAAAGGAGTATGTTGAAATAAAGAATCAACAACAAGCAATGAATTCACAATACGAAGATGCCCAAGCTCCAACTCTCGGGCTCTCAATGAATCCAAATAGTGAGCTCAAACCAAAATACATGGATGCCCAGATTTAAGACTCATGACCCCATACAATGACAACAAAAAACTACAAGTGAAACTCACAGTTCTCAAATAGAAGAATCCTGCATAATAGTGAACAGGTGGTCAAAACACAGTGCTCTAGCTTGCTCACGGGCTCTCAAAGCAATGATCATATCAATACAACAACAATCTCACATGAGATGTGCTGAGCAAAGAATTTTCTTAAACCACAATCAACGTTTCAAAATAGTGAATTGATATCCACAAACATGCAGTAGTTAAACAAATTAAAAATTGATGCCCTAAGTTCACGAGTTGTGATAACGTGCAGCATAAAAAACTAGTCAAGTGATGCTAGGGATCAAGTTCATGGGCCAAGGATATGATACCCTAATCTTTAACCCGCAGGTTTTGCATGAAGATAGGCAATCAACAATCAAAACAAAATCATTATGCCAAGATTCAAAGCTCACGAGCCTAAACTCAACAGTGAATTAGCACATTCAATCAAGCCTTTCACGGGCTCTCAATGGCAGTGGTGATACAATAAAATTGATGCCCTGGTTTCAAATTCTCACAGGTCATCCAAGGAGAGATGCTATCAAAAAAATGTTAAAATGGTTAATGTTTTGAAAGGGTTTTCCCCTTTGGGGTCGAGAACCCTATTCATAAACATTTTAATTCTAGGATATTTTACAAGGTGATTTTTCTCTTTAAAATATGTAAATGTTTAATTAATTTGTTTTCCCCTTTCTAAAAAAAATGGGTTGAGAACTTTATTAATTATATATTTTAATTTGATGCTAGGTTCTATTTATGATAAGTGGATTTTATTTTAAAAGATGTAAATATTTTTTGAATATGTTTTCCCCCTTTTTATTAAATTAAATTGGGTTGAGAAACCATTCTTAAAATATAATTAAAATCTACATATATTCAAAAGGGGGTAATAAAGATTGTAAATGTAGAAATCATTGCTTGCATTATTGTAAGATATTGACAAATGGTGTCTTTATAAATCATTTGTCAGAATATCATTTATAAAGCATGATTCAGAGGGGATAGGGTAGACTTTAATGGCTTATCTTTTTTAGGATTTTCACTTTTTCCCCTACCCCTACAAATCTGGGAATCTGACATTTGGATTTGAGAGGCATCTTTCATGGGCCTAAATGTAGAATTTTTCCAATTTTGGTGAGGTTGAGGGTCATGAATGCAGATTCTTTGGTTTAGTTTATATACCTCTCACTTAGGTGATTGAGGTTAGTTCTTCATTCTCTCTCACTTGGAGGTGAATGTTTGTAGCTCTGGAAAAACAAGTTGTATTTTGGCTCCTTTCAATTCAATACATAGCAATTATCCTTCTTATTCCTAATAGTTTTATGAGTTGTTTGGTGGGTCTTATATCAATGTATTGTGATTAAAGTTAGTCCTTTACTTGATATTTTGTTCATTTAGATGCTCATAGACACTTTTTATTTCCTAAAGCATTAATCTATGTGCATTTGAAAGTATTTGGGGTTGTGGAATTAATTTTCCCTTCTCATTTACATCCAACACCTTGTTATTTCTAAGGGAAAAATCAAATTAGGGAGAAGTTGTGATGCTTAGGTTATGTTTGAATTTCATTGTGAGTTTGTTTGTAGTTTGTTGATCTATCCAAGTTTGGTAAATCACCTAGTTTAGTTTTAGTTTCATGCACTCTCTCTCCCTTTCCCCTCCTAAAGTTAGTCTAGTTTCTTCAAAGGGAATTCGACCCTTGATTTGGAGGTCTACTTTCTGATAGGTTACCCACAGCCTAAAAGTAGTACCATGTTTCACGGGATTGCTAGGTTTCACGCTTAGCCATATTTCGGTGCAATCCCTAGTGACAACAATTTGTTTTGAAAAATTCAACATTAAGCCCATCAGGCCCAGGGGATTCGTCATTGGTCATGCTCAAGATGGATTTTTTAATTTCTCTCTTAGAGAGCTTACTGTCAAGTATTGTTGCATCTTCTTCTGAAACTTTCTTAGGGATGATCCTTCTAATCTTATGCCTATCCTCCTCCTTAGGGATTCCATCATCTTCTGAAGAGAATAGTCTACTATAAAATCTAGAGAAGGTTTCCACAATTTCTTCTTGAGATGTGATAACCTTGTCCTGCTCTATGATGCAAGTTATATTATCTCTAACTTCTTTCTTTTTGAGGGAGTGAAAGAAAAACTTTGAATCTTCATCTCCCAAATTAAGCCAATTAACTCTAGCTCTTATCTTAGCCCCTTTGGTCGTAGCAATCTGTAATTTCCTAAGAGAATCTCAACGATGCATCACCTTGTCTAATGAGATAGGGTTTGTGTGAGTGTTGGATGAGAAGCTATGAATCTTGCAGATCTTCAAATAGCCTATATTCAGCCCTCCTAGCATCTTTATCTATTTTCCTATGTACATTTTTGAGCAAATTCTACCAAGAAGAAGTAGTTTGGGTCCATGTGTCAACCTCAGAATCATGGTGGGCAATCTGATCATTATACCAAGCAATGATTTTTATTGTTGCCTAAACATCCTCATATTTGAGAAGAGAGGAGTTAAGGGAAAACCCTTATTTCTTAGTAGGAACATTATAGTGGCCTGGAATCAGGTGTATGCAAGAAATGATAGGATGGTGTTCAGATAGAGAGAAAGGGTAAACCTTAATGCAGTTGTCTTTAGGGGACTGGGGGCAGCTGAAAAAAAGATCGTTAATATAGAATCTGTCTAGTCTAGAATAAATCCTTTTATCACCTTTTTGAAAATTGGACCATGTATACCACACCCCTTTAGATTCACTCTTTTTACCAGCTAAGGGGTCGAATAAATTCAACTTTCTCAATAATCTGTTCCAAAATAACATCTCATTACCTTTACAATCAAATCTAAGTCCTCCTACTTTGTCTTGAGCCCTTGAAACCATGTTGAAATCTCCAACTAAGATCCATGGAATATTGTCCAAATCAAAAATCCACTCCCAAAGGTTAATCCTTTCATTGTGGTCATTGGGTGCATAAATCGAGCAAACTCCAAATACATACTTCTCCATCTTAAATTTGACCCATACTGCCTTGTTATAGGGAGAGAAGCCCCATTCTTGGATAGATTTTCTCCATGTTGGACCAATCAAAATTAAAGTACCCCCTCTACCCTTTGGGTGTTTAGTAGAGTATGCTATTGCATCCTTCCATATACATTTTAGGGCTATATCAAGTGCAAATCCTACTGCTTTCACCTCTTGGAGAAAAAGTAAATCCATATTTCTGTGTATATTCAGAAGTCTCTTAACTACATATTTTCTATCAGAGGATTCTAATCCTCTGACATTCCATGAAGCACATTTTAGAATCATGGAGCACCCTTATTTTTAGTATCCATGGGTTCCTAGAAGTTCTTGAAGCATTGAGGAATTTTATTCCTTGGGGCTTTGGATGGTTTGGGATTCTCACTGAGGAGAGGAGGTTTTCCTCTCTTCCTTCTAATATTGACCCCATCAACAACCTCAAGGGGATAAATTATGAGAGGCTTGCATGACTTCTTCAACTTCTTACTACAATCAAAGGTGAAAATAAAAGCTTCTCCCTTCTCAACATAGGAACCATCTTGCACACTTCTTATCTCCCCTTCCTCCAACCCAAGATCCATCCTCTGCTCAACCTTTGTCACATCCAAATCCTTAGACACGAATGAGATCTCAACAGCCTTCTCCAATATGGGCTCATACTTCCATTGATCAGGGGGAGGTGGAAGAGGGGGAGGATCAAGGATAAAAATCGCAAAAAATTCATTGAATTTGTCACTTAGGTCCACATGGAGAGGGCAAGTATCCTCTTTAAACAAATTATCCTAGTCAGGAATTACAACCCTAGAGGGGGGAGTTTCTCAAAGGGAGAATTCACTCAGGCTACTGGTTGTGTCTAAGGATAAATCCAAGGATGCATGTTGGGCATAGGTAGCACTTTGACCAAGAGGGATAATAGAATAAACTTTTCAATTGGGCTTAGGCTTTGCTTTAGCAGTGTCATTTTTTTCTCTAATCTTATCTAGATCTATATGTTGTGCATTTTGGGTTCTAGGTTTAGGTTTGGGAGTGTTGATACTCAACCCAAAGTCAAGGTCACTAGTGTTGGGAAGGTCTAAAAGGGTGGGGACACCATAGTTTTGGAGGGGGGAACAGGGTATTTCTGAAAATGACCTTTAAATTTATCTAGAGTGGCAGAAGTGTTGGAGGATTCTTGCATCCAAGCAGAGGAAGAGGAGTTTTGACCACGTTGGGTTTGCTTCAGAGAGGAATTAGGGAGCACATTATTAGTCTTCTTCATAGGAGGTGTCTTCTGGATAACACCTGGATTAGGGGGAGGTTTAAGAGGGGGATGATGCTTCTTTAAGATAGGGAAATCTTGTTTAAAGTGGCCCTCCTTCTTGCATAAGTAACATCCATTAATGCCACCTAGAATGGTGATAGGGAAATTGATTAGAGAACCACCAAGGTTGAAGTGAAGAGACTCAAGTAAATTTGTACCCAGCTTGAGGGAAATAAGGACTCTAACATCAGTTTTGGGGATAAGAACATTGGATTGATTTATTCTTAAAACCCTACCCACAGGTTCTAGAGCATGTCGAAGAAGATTCAATAGGTATGGCAGGAGGTTACTAATAATCAACCATCTAGGGTTAGAGAGAGCCAAGACTTCATTGTGGGTGGCCTCAAGTGCCCAAGGAATGGCACAAAAATTGTAGGGACTGACTCTCCAAAATTATTTATCAATAGTTTCACGTTGAGACTTGGAATCACAGAAAAACAAAATTAATAACCCTTTTTGAATCATGTGACAGTATGAAAAATGAAACCCCATCTTTTGCCCCAAGATTTTTTGAAACCATTCATTAAGAAAATTCCTAGAAAAAATCTTAGAGACATCTAGAGAAGCAAAAAAAAAAGAACAATCTCTAAGTCTAACCTTTTCATTTTCTATTGCAAAATTCATTTGCGGATTTGGCTTAATAACAAGCTTGGGAGGAGAAGAAACCTCACCTCCATTTCCTTAATTGGTGACATCATCAAGGGTGGAACTCGTGAGAAACTGGGCTCCTTCTAGCAGGGACTTTTCATTCTAGATGACTTTCTTGAAGGATTTTGGCCTGGGTTGGTCTCTATGCTTCTATCCATTTTTAGGCTGAGCAAGGGCTTCTACCAATATAGACACCGTCGACTTTTTGTTCTCAGAAGGCTTGCTCAACTCCTCAAAACCACTATTTTAAAGAGAACTATCACCACCAAGAGAAAAAGAGTGTTTATTGGAAGCATTACTATGTGCATTAGTGGTAGTATTAATGCCTCCTACAGACCCAGGAGACATGGATGCCATTAATGGCACTCTAACCAGTCATTTGTGGGAAGGGCAAGGGCTGCACAAAATCAAACCCTAGTTGCAGATCAAATTTTCCTTCGCCAAGGGTTGCATCAAGTATTTTATAATAATTTCGCATAATTTCACATTGTTTTGGTTAAAATAGGCTTAATTGCATGATCATTTAGCATTTTTCTAATTTTAGAGCTGTCACTAATGGAGGCTTGTTGAGAGATTAGCATTAGAATCTTTAAATAGAGAGCCATAGGATGCTCATTGTCTTTATTTTCATTAAATAGCTTCATAATTATTATATTTTAGCACAATTTGATTGAAATATTGATGAACTAATTCTATAAAGATACTTCTTGTATACACTAAGTATAAATTTAGGGTTTGCAGTTCTAATAGGGGGGAGAGACAAAAGTATCCCTAAGAGTGATAAGGGTAGGAAAGAGCTTTTATCTAAGGTTAGATAGATCGATTGAGGATCTGAACCTTTTTTTATCATTGTATGTGGTTGTAGCCAGGAAGGCCTTACAACCCAACATGTTTGATGATATTGGATGTTTTCCTGATAATAAAGAGTTATTATATGGTGGCATCTTGTTGTGTTACTTTTTTATTTCTATTGTGTTTTCTCTTACTGCAATATTGGACATCTCCATTGGGGATCTCTCCGGTCTTGACTGCATCACTTTTCCCTGTGGAGGTCATTAGAGTAAAAAATCCTAAACACAAAAACTAGGCCTCACCATTTCATTTTTCCTTTTCACATTTTCTCCTTTGTTGTGGCAGTGGGGGGTTTTGAATTTCTGGTTCTATGGAGATTTATGTATATCCTCTTGTTAATGTTTGTAGCTTCGGTTAGATTATTTTAACCTTAAGCATTGGATATCTATCCTTCTTTAGATAAAATGAGAATTATATATTATATACATTTTCATTTTATATTTGGTGATCTTATCAATTGAAAAATTTATTAAGATTCATTTTATAGTTATCATTATTTATAACCATGATAGTTATGAATGGTAACTATCATAGTTATCATTATTGACAACTAATATGATTAAAGATAATATCAATATCATAGTTGATATCGTTATCAACTTTAATTGTTAATAAAGTTAATAACAATACCAACTCAACATTATTAAAAGTTGATAACTATATCAA